>RXON01002045.1:0-78780 GCA_009667805.1 Leptobrachium leishanense | reverse complement strand
AGAATTTTCCATTCTCCAGTCATTCTCCTGCTTTTCACCGCTCTCTAAATAACCCTGCTAGAGTTCTGTGCTGCAAGTGGGGAATGTAGCACATGAGCACTGTGATGCAGTTCTTTTAATTACTGTGATGTGTAAAATGCCTCTGCAATAATAAACTTTATTATTTGCAGTGTGGAGGCTTTAAATCCCACTTTTTGCTCTCCAGCACGCAGGCACGCGACGCAAGAGAAAGGATGTGAACCTTTTAGAAATTACTGCATATATGTACAAGTTTCTTAACCCATTCACCTTATATCGTTTAAATTTGCACTGGAGTGTGGACAACGTGTCACGTCGTCATAATTACTCATCTCTATGTTGTTCCAATGACAGAGTAGGGCTTCTTTTTCCACTGCTGTGAGTCTGGCTGGGCAGGGAGACTCCTCCTAGCCTGATGACGTCCTGACTCCTGATGTGTCATGACATCTAGAAATCCGCTTTAACTTTAGCAAAGCTGAAGAAGATTTTGCAGTATACTTCAGTACACCCCACTAGGTCAAGAGAGGTGTCATGAGAAAGGCTAGAGTCTTAATTCCTGTGCCAAAATCACTAAGTTCTATTTCACTGATGCAATTCACTATCTAGAAGATAGTGATCTCTCTCACATGTATGACTGATCCCATTTGAATGGGATTTTCTGCTTCAAGTTGGTAGACTTGGGACACACACACACACACACACACACACACACCAGTTAAAAGTACTAAGTAGATGAGTCATGTCTGGTGCAATCAGAATAGTATGATATTCAGACAAAAATAGTCAAATGATCTTGTCGTCTGTAGTCTGACAACCAGACCGGCATATGGCTGTGTATCCAGTGGATGAGAAACCTTACTTTTTTGGGACTGTTTGCCTGAAAGAGGACCTGGACATTTTTATTAGTCCATGATGCCATCTATCCTATCAAATATCAACAAATATGAAATGAACCCCAGACTGCCTGTGTCAGAAAGCTTAAAATGGGCAGGGGTTGGTTCTTCCAGCAACACAGTGATCCAAAACATACATCAAAATCAATGCAATGATGCATTACTGACCACAAAATCAAAGTCCTGCAAAGGCTTTCCCAGTCCGCTGACTTGAAAGCCATAGAGCATCTGTGAGGTGAACTGAAGAGGAAAGTGTACCCGCTAAGGTGCCAGTCCTATGGACTCCATCGAGGGGATGCTTGTGGCTGCGCTGAGCGCTGCCGCAAGAATCCTGGGGGTTAACGCCTGCAAACAATGCAGGCAGCATTTTTTGCGCCTGCATTGTAATCCAGCGTTAAAACGCGGGCGCAAGGGCGAAAATTGTGGGTGCAGTTTTTCCTCCCTTGCGCCCGCATTTTAGCTCTAGGATTGTAATATAGCCCTTAATCTTTTAATGACCTCTGAGTAACAGTATTTATGCAAAATTGCTGTTTGATAGTACACTTTCTTAATTTGACAATTTTTATTTAATGCTTTTCAGATAATACATACAGTATAAGGCAGAGACAATTGTTCAAGTCATGAGTATCAGAAGGGTACACAAAAACATCGGAATTACATTTGAAAACCCTTTAATTTTTAATCTCAACAAAACAAAATAGGAACCGCTACACGAGGTAACGTGAAAGAATCAAAGAGTTAAGACTATAAAATCTAACCAGGAAAGAAAAGTCTAATTCAAAACTTGAAGAACCGCACCTTGAATATGCCATGCAATTTTGGCCACCTGTCTTAACCCTTTCACTGCTGAGGACGTGTGGGGAACGTCCTCATTGACTCCTAAGGAAAGATAGGGGTGGACTTATGGCAGCTAGTAGGGCCTTTCCAATGATACCAAACATGACCATGTTTAAAGAACAAAAATAATAAAAATAATAATAAAAGAAAAATGTGTTTTTTTTAAGATGTGAAGGGGTTAAGAAAGGATATTATGGCGCAAGAAAAAATGCAGAGACGAGCTACTAAATTAATAAGGGGAATGGAAGATTTAAGTTATGAGGAAAGACTAACAAGCTTAAACCTGTTTAGAGAAACGATGCCTTAGAGGGGATTTGATAACGTTATATAAAAATATACAGGGCCATTATAAACCATTGTCTGGATACCTATGGCTAAATTACAAACTTCACGCAAAAGCCTCGCGGAAAAGCGAAAATCTTTGCTCCAAGCGTTAAACTTTTGCACGCGCAAATCACCGCAGCTTTTTTTCTTCCTCTGATCAATTGCGTGCGCAAACAGGACGTGCCCAAATGCAGGCGCAGTACCGTCTCGCGCAAAAATCTCTGCACGAGCAGTCTTTTTTCGAGATTCAGCCAATCTCAGGTTAACAAGTTGTGTCTGCCACTGTCAATCTGAGCATATATTCTGCAGCATTGCAGCAATAATACATGCGCACACAACTTCATCCATTGTATTGGTTTGGTATGATTTGAATGGGCCACTGTGCTTTGGTGCATTCCTTTTTATGGACTGATGTATTTGGGTTCGGCCAGGTTGTTCAAATATGACATTAGCACCTGCTTTTAGGAGTTACTAAAATTATGCGCGCAAAGGCCATGCGGTAATTACCGCAAAATAGATTGTAATACCATACTCGTACCAGCGCACATTAGCATTTGCGCTCACAATGTTAAGTATAGGACTCGCAAAGTACAGCAAGCTCGCACAGGGTTCGCGTAGGTTCACCCGCGGTAGACTATTGTGTGCGGTTGTTGCGTCGACTATGTAATATGGGATTAGGCGCAAATGGTTTTACCCAGCGCGTTAATGTTTTTTTGCGCAAACGTTTGCGTGACGATTATCATTTAGCCCCTAATCATTAATAGGACTATATACAGGACATGAGGTCACCCATTTAGACTGGACAAAAGGAAATTCAGCCTAAAGCATAGGAAGGGTTATTTTATGGTGAGAACAATAAAGATGTGGAATTCTCTGCCTGCTGAGGTGGTTGGGTCCTAGACTGTACTGACTTTTAAACAATGACTGGACGACTTCCTGCAAAAACAGGTTAGTAAGGGTTATAATATTTAGAATGTGAGTAAAAGCTGCTTGATCCAAGGAGAAATCTGATGGCCATTCTAGGGCCAAGAAGGAATTTGTTCCCCAGTTTGTTGCATATTGGCGAGCACTTCAAACTGGCTTTTTTGCCATCTTTTGGATCAACAGCAGTAGACGATGTGTGAAAGTATGAACCCAATGGACGCATGTCTTTTTTCAGCTTATATAACTATGCAACTTGCATGGATCGGAAAAGGCCAATAAACAGACAGTCAAAATTGACAGGCAAGTCAAATAATGTAGCATAGAAGGATGAAGGTCATTCACCCCTTCACTACCAATATCGAGATATCGGGCTTCAAAGGCACCATTGGTGCCCCGATATCGTTGTATCTCGATATGTATCTGCAGCCCAAAAGCAAATGCAATTCGTGTGCGGGTCAATCCATGTCAAGTGGTCCAGTACTGTTTGCTTGACCTTTTTTAAAAAAACATTATTTTTAGGTGGTAATGACCCCTATATGTTGGTAGTTTCAAACCAAGATTATTTCAATTTTATACTGACTCGTTTAAAAATTGGTGGCGATTTTTGCTTTACGCCATGCACCATTTGTTGTGTTTCGAGAGGTTCGCAGAAAACTGCATATTTCAATTATGGTTTATCACAGAGCTGTGGAACTAATTTTATTAATCTTAGCACATTCTGGACTACTATATGGTAGTAAACTCCAGTAAAACATTTGAGTTTGATATTCCACTGGGAGTAGAGTTATGCCAGGTACAAAAAAGCAAATATATCAGTACCTCCCAGACTCTCTGTATTTTGTCCTCTCCGTGTATTATGTGTACAGCAAATATATCAGTACCTCCCAGAGTCTCTGTAGTGTGTCCTCTCTGGGAAGACATAGGGCCAAATTACAATCTTGGTGCCAACGTTAGCGCTCACCTGGACCGGCACAGGGGAATTCCACTTCTCAAGCCTTCTAAGTGAAGCCTTCAAAGTGAGCACTTAGAGATCTTCTGGTGAGTGATTTTGATTTTTGTTTCAAACAGATCTTTTCTATTCATCTTAAGGTTTTAAGTTAAGTCTGGTGGGTAAATTAGGTTAGGCTGGTGACTTATTTTCTTACTGATTAGCATAGAATTTAGGGTTGCACCAATACCGATACTAGTATCGGTGCAGATACCGGGTACTGCATGAGTACTTGGTACTCGTGCAGTACCCCCGATTATTTTTTTCCGATACCAGAAGCCGGCATTGATCCGGCTTGCCGGCATCCGAGGGGCTGGGGCGGCTGTCCGAATGCTCTATCGACATTCGGACAGGCCCTGCAGCTGCTCTCCTCACTGTGTTTATACTTACCTTCCTGAGCGACGCCGGCTCGTTGGAAGACCCCCAGCCGCGACCACATGGGACCATGTGATTGCGGCTGGGGGCCTTCCAACGAGCGAACACGTGGAAACTTTCCCGGCATCGCTAAAGGAAGGTAAGTATGAGCGGATAGTGCCATGTGAGCTGGGGGGCAAATCCATGAGCTGGGGGGCAAATCCATGAGCTGGGGGGCAAATCCATGAGCTCGGGGCGCATTATCCATGAGCTGGGGGGCATTATCCATGAGCTGGGGGCATTATCCATGAGCGGAGGGGGGGGGCAAATCCAGGTGCTGGGGCATGTCCATGAGCTGGGGGGCATGTCCATGAGCTGGGGGGCATATCCATGAGCTGGGGGGCATATCCATGAGCTGGGGGCATTATCCATGAGCTGGGGCAAATCCATGAGCTGGGGGCAGTATCCATGAGCTGGGGGCAGTATCCATGAGCTGGGGGCAGTATCCATGAGCTGGGGGGCATATCCATGAGCTGAAAGACAAAGTAATACAATACCAGCGCTGCTTGAATAGGGTCCACTCGTGACACCAGTTTATTTCCAGTGAGGACAGGAGAATACACAACACAGACGTTTCGGGGTCACAGCCCCTTCCTCAGTGCGTAGTGCCCTAACCCTTAACAGACAAAACCCATATATATATACAAACACATAACAGGTAGGACAGCCAGACCTCCCCTCAGCAGGTGAAAAAAATCTCCACAGATAATTAAGACAAAATGGTTTCACAATACTCTTACCGATTTTCCATGTGTGTATGTATTGAAAACGGCGATAGCGGGCGCCATTGCGCATGCGCAAAACAGCCAGATTAGCACGCAGGACCGGAAGAGCCTGCGGTGAGCTGGCAGAAGTAACCAGGATCAGGAGAAAGAAATGGCCACACAGCGCCATATTTGTAGTTTTTTCTATTAATGATGATCACAGGGCGGAATACACTCCAACTATCCATCCTGGTCACACTGATAACGCTGACAGGTTAGAAAGGCTAAAAATAGCCAGGTCTGAAAAATACAAAAATAAGCCACACAAATATACAACAACCTAAACCAATGTGAAAAGTAACATGTAAATATGTATACAAAGTGTATAAAAATATGTAAAAATAAAAATAAACACTGGGAAATAAATATAAAAATGACTGGCTCAACATTTAACGTTAATTGTTAGATCTAAAGTCATAAAAAAATGACACCTTCCAAGTATCCATGAGCTGAGGCAGTATCCATGAGCTGGGGGGCATTATCCATGAGCTGGGGGGCATTATCCATGAGCTGGGGGGCATATCTATGAGACCTGGGGGATTTATGAGGTCTGTTCTTATTGGAAAGTGGTCACATGACATAAAATAAAAGTATCGGTACTCGGTATCGGTGAGTACTTGAACAAAAGTATTGGTACTCGGTCTTAAAAAAGTGGTATCGGTGCATCCCTAATAGAATTGGAATCAATTGGGTGCTATTTGCTAAGAGGTTAAGCTTGTCCACACCTTGCTGGGGGAGGTGTACTTAAGTGACTATATAAAGCTTGGGGATATTAATTTGTCTAATAGAGCTTGTCAAACCTTCAAAGTGCAAGTTTTCAAAGTGAGCACTTAGAGATCTTCTGGAGATACTCTGGAGGTAGTCTGAGGTTAGACAGGAGCTAGAAAACCTACAAAAAGGTAAGATTTGCTGGTTTTAAATCCATTCTTTTATAATGGCAGGCTTGGTCCAGTGTAAGAGCTGTCATGCATTTGTTTTTAGATCCAATTTTTGGAGGTTTGGAGTGTGCCTGATATGTAGGCAGCTCTCTTTACTGCAGCAGGAAATTGCCTGTTTGAAGTCTGAGATTTGTAAATTACAGTTGTGTTCAAAATTATTCAACCCCCACTGAAATTGAGTGTTTTGGCCAGTTTGACATGGATTTTGATCATTCAGTCATCTTGCTTACAATTAAATCAAAGAGGCACGTGTAGGTCAGACAAATATAACATAACATTTATAATGAAATAACCACAAATGTCTTTTCTGTGCTCACATCATTATCAGTTTTTTCAACCCCCAAGTGACATTCAATCTTAATACAACATCCTTTTACAGTTTTAACAGCTTTTAAACGTGAAGCATAGCTTGACACAAGTGTCTTGCAGCGATCTACGGGTATCTTCGCCCATTCGTCATGGGCAAAAGCCTCCAGTTCAGTCACATTCTTAGGCTTGCGCACTGCAACTGCTTTCTTTAAGTCCCACCAGAGGTTCTCAATCGGATTTAAGTCAGGTGACTGCGATGGCCACTCCAAAATGTTCCAGCCTTTAATCTGCAACCATGCTCTAGTGGACTTGGAGGTATGCTTGGGATCATTGTCCTGTTGAAAGGTCCAACGTCTCCCAAGCCTCAGGTTTGTGACGGACTGCATCACATTGTCATCCAATATCTCCTGGTACTGAAGAGAATTCATGGTACCTTGCACATGCTGAAGCTTCCCTGTACCTGCAGAAGCAAAACAGCCCCAAAGCATGATTGACCCCCGCCATGCTTCACAGTAGGCAAGGTGTTCTTTTCTTCATAGGCCTTGTTCTTCCTCCTCCAAACATAGCGTTGATCCATGGGCCCAAACAGTTCTAATTTTGTTTCATCAGTCCACAGAACACTATCGCAAAACTTCTGTGGTTTGTCCACATGACTTTTGGCATACTGCAGTCGACTCTTATTCTTTGGAGACAGCAAGGGGGTGCACCTGGGAGTTCTTGCATGGAGGCCTTCATTACGCAGTGTGCACCGTATTGTCTGAGCTGAAACTTCAGTACCCACATCTGACAAATCTTTTCTCAGTTCCTCAGCAGTCACACGGGGACTTTTCTCCACTCTACGCTTCAGGTAGCACACAGCAGTCGAAGTCAGCATCTTCTTTCTGCCACGACCAGGTAGCGTTTCAACAGTGCCTTTGCCTTGAATTTGCGAATGATGCTTCCTATGGTCTCTTGGTAGGTTTAACATCTTTGCAATCTTCTTATAGCCATTGCCCTTCCTGTGAAGAGTAATCACCTCTTCTCTTGTCTTCCTGGACCATTCTCTTGACTTCACCATGTTTGTAACCACACCAGTAAATGTCTAGAAGGAGCTGAGTATCACAGTCATTTTAAAGCTGTCTAATTGGTGCTTATTATGCTTTATTGCTGCTCCGTGACATCCACAGGTGTTTTCAATACCTGATTGAAAACACTTGAATGAACCTCTGTTCTTCAGAGTGGTAGTCTTTAAGGGGTTGAATAATTGTGTCAATGAAGAATTCAGAAAAGAAACATTTACTACTGTATTACAAAACCAATTGATGTCATTTTAGTTGCATATGGTTCTTTAAAAAGTCCTTGTAGGATTTCATTCTGAATACAATTACAAATGTACACTAAATTCCCTAAAACCCTTTACAGCATTTGGGGTTGAATAATTTGAACACAACTGTATCTGTTAGACAAACTCAGGCTATGACTGTTACAAAGCCACTGCCACAGAGGCCTCCTAGGAGTGGCAGATGGACTACTGTAGGATCTGGTAGACTTAGAGTTGTGGATAGAAGGCATGTCCCACAGTCTGTGGTTCTTCTTCATTCTTTTGAGGCACTTTCAGAGTGTAGTGGTAAGACGGAAGTAGGCTCAGACACCATAGTTGAGGAATCACCATACCCTATGCATAAGGTATGCAGGACTGCAACCAAGGACAAAAAGGAAAAGGTGGGACTTGATAGAATCACCCAGCAACAATTGCCTTCTATCATAAGAGGTGTTGAGCTGGAGAGTAGTGGTTTGGTGAGATGTCTTCCTGGGGCTACTGCTCGTAGAGACAGGAGACGTATTCTCAATATTGTCAAACAAGCAAAGCAGTAAGGGGAAGTGGACGTTCTAGTCCATCTAGGGACAAATGACTTGGCTAGCAATGAGGTTTCTGAGATTAAGGAAGATTTTTGTGTTCTTGGAGGTGAAATACAGCAGATTGCGTCCACTGTGTCATTCTCTGAAGTTCTGCCTGTGCATAACATTCAGGATAGGCAGATGCGCAATAGAGAATATAATTTGTGGCTTCGGGAATGGTGTCGGGAGCAAGGATTTGGCTTTGTGTCCCATGATAGCTCTAATTGGAGCAGAAAGGAACTGTATAAAAAGATGGTTTGCATCTTACTCATAGGGGAACATATGTTCTCAGTGAGAAGTTCAAAGGTTCACAAAGGAATATTTAAACTAGGAGGGGGGACAAAAGGGTAAAAAACAATCTGCCTGATTGTCCCCCAAAACTAAATCTGATGGTGCAAGCAACATGCCGGGTAAAAAATGACAAGCTCAGAGTCATGTCTATAAATGCTCGCAGTTTAGTCAATAAAATCAATGAACTGGAGGCAATAATGGCAGCTGAAGAAGTAGATTTAGTGGCGGTTACTGAGACATGGTTCAGTGAGAAAAATAACTGGGACATAACAATACCGGGATACTCTTTATATAGAAAAGACAGAGAAGGTAGGAAAGGAGGAGGAGTGGCCCTGTATGTGAAAAACAACATAAAAACGAACCAAATAAAAGTGAGCGAGGTGAACATAGTCAGTTTGGGTTACGCTAACATTTGGCAATCATACAGTAGCTTGTGTAGGTGTGATCTATAGACCCCCTGAACAAGTAGAAGAGCTAGATAATCTGCTGTTTGAGGAAATAGCCAAAATGGCAATGAAGGGGGAAGTTATTATCATGGTGTTCTTTAATCTTCCTGATGTGAACTGGAAACCAAAATAGCTGGGTGCACCAGGAGTACAAATATTCTAAACTCCCTACTGGGATTATCTCTAACATAAGTAGTTGAGGAGCCGACCCGTAAAGAGGCCATATTGGATTTAATACTCACAAATGGAGGTTTGGTATCAGACATTGTTGTAGGTGAAAATTTGGGATCTAGTGATCACCAGTCAGTGTGGTTTAATTTAAGAACAGGGATGGAGCTGCTCCACACAAAAACAAAAGGTTTAGACTTTAAAAAAAACAGCTTTTTCTAAAATGAGATTTTGTGTGAAGAAGTCATTATCAGACTGGAGGAGTTTAAAGGGAGTCCAAGAGAAATGGGATTATTTAAAGGAAGCATTATTGAAGGCCACAGGCAATTGCATTCGGCTTGTTAGCAAAAACAAAAATGGGAAGAAACCACTGTGGTACTCTGCAGAAGTGGCCAAAATAGTGAAGAACAAAAAGACAGCATTCAATAATTATACGTATAAGAACTCAGAGTGAAGAAGATAGGCAAACCTATAAGATTAGGCAGAAAGAGGCAAAGCAATTTATAAGAGCTTCCAAAGCACACGCAGAAGAGAAAATAGCTCAGTCAGTAAAAAAGGGGGACAAAACATTTTTTAGATACATAAACAAGAAAAGAAAAGTAAAACGAGGATTAGTTAGATTAAAAACAAAGGAAGGAAGGTATGTAGAAGAGGATAAAAGTCTCGTTGACTGCCTCAATGAATATTTTTGTTCAGTCTTTGCAGAAGAAAAGGAAGGAAAGGGACCTCAGTTAGGAGGAAACACTAACGAGACATTTACATATGAGTTTACAGAGGAGGAGGTTCTACAGCAGCTGTCTAAAGTAAAGACAGATAAGTCAATGGGGCCTGATGGGATCCATCCTAAATTATTAAAAGAGCTCAGTGATGTAATAGCAAAACCGTTAGCAAGGATTGGTTAAATAAATCTGTTAACGGGAGTCATCCCAGAAGACTGGAAATTAGCAAATGTTGTGCCCATTTACAAGAAGGGTAGTAGGGAGGAATCTGGGAACTATAGGCCATTTAGTCTTACGTCAGTAGTAGGGAAATTAATGGAAATCATGTTAAAGGAAAGGATTGGTGAACATCTAAAAACACATAGATTACAGGATCAGAAACAACATGGGTTTACCTCAAGGAGATCATGCCAAACTAATCTTATGGCTTTTTTTGATTGGGTAACAAAAATAATAGACACAGGTGGTGCAGTAGACATTGCTTATTTAGATTTCAGTAAAGCTTTTGATACTGTTCCGCATAGAAGGCTTATCAATAAATTGCAATCTTTGAGCTTGGATTCCAATATTGTTGAATGGATTAGGCAGTGGCTGAGTGACAGGCAACAGAGGGTTGTGGTAAATGGAATTTATTTGGCGCAAGGTCTTGTTACCAGTGGGGTACCTCAGGGGTCAGTACTTGGACCCATTCTCATTAATATTTTTATTAGTGATATTGCAGAAGGTATTAATGGAAACGTATGTCTTTTTGCTGATGACACAAAGATTTGCAACAGGGTTGACGTTCCTGGAGGGATCAGCCAAATGACAAATGATTTAGGTAAACTAAAAAAATGGTCGGAGCTGTGGCAATTGAGTTTTAATGTGGATAAGTGCAAGATAATGCACCTGGGACGTAAAAACCCAAGGGCTGAATATAGAATATTTGATACAGTCCTAACCTCAACATCTGAGGAAAGGGATTTAGGGGTCATTATTTCAGAGGATCTAAGGGTAAGTAGTCAATGTAATAGAGCAGCAGGAAATGCTAGCAGAATGCTTGGTTGTGTAGGGAGAAGTATTAGCTGTAGGAAAAGTTAAGTGCTCATGCCACTGTACACAGGGCCGGATTAGCATAGGGGCGGATGGAGCGGCCGCTCCAGGCCCCTTCCATAAAATAGGCCCACAGCCAAGATCACGTAGAGGAAGAGCAGCTGACCGGCAGGCCTTCCACACACCTCTAGAGGCCTGAAGCAGAACGATATGGCTGTGCTCCTTTCCTCCTGGTTCAACCCTGGTGGTCTGAGTGGCTGTGGGCTTGCTTTTCTGTCTGGGCTCCCAGCACAGAAAGCAAAGCACGTCCACGCTGGACTCCAGCACTTGTGACTGACTGTCAGTGTTGTCCCGGCGCTCAGATGACACATCAGAGAGTGCTGGCACTCAGCTGACGTGTCATCAAGGAGCATCAGCATCTAGCTGCTGGAGCACAGCCACTCTGACCACCAGGGGTCCAGCATCACTGGCCCACTCCCCCCTTCTTCCCTTGCCACTGGACCACCAGGGATCAGCCCCCTTCCTGCAGAAAAGCTAAGCAGGAGAGGGGGGAATGTGTTTATATATAATATAGTGGTGTTGTGTATGTGCATAGGAGTGAATGTGTGTTCTTTTTTTAGATTTATGGGATTGGGAATGGTTGTGTGCTTTGGGAGTGATTTAGGTGTGTGTTTCTTTAGGTGTATGGGGTAAATGTGGGTTTATGGGAATGATTATGTGTTTGTGGTGTTTAGGGATGTGTGTGTGTGTGTGTGTGTGTTTAGGTGTATATGAGTGGATGTGTTTGTGGTGTTTAGGTGTATGTGAGTGGATGTGTGTGTGTGTGTTTAGGTGTATATGAGTGGATGTGTGTGTGTGTGTTTTTAAGTTTATGGGAAGGGCTGTTTTAGTGGGTGATTAAGGTTTTTGTGTGTCTAGGTGAATGTGTGCGTGTTTAGGTGAATGGGAGCGGATGTGTGCGTGTTTAGGTGAATGGGAGCAAATGTGTGCGTGTTTAGGTGAATGGGAGTGGTTAGATTTGTGTGTGTTTAGGTGTATAGTAGGCGCACGTGTAGGTATATAATAAGGGTGGGTAGGCACACGTGTAGGTATATAATAAGGGTGGGTAGGAGCACGTGTAGGTATATAATAAGGGTGGGTAGGCACACGTGTAGGTATATAATAAGGGTGGGTAGGCACACGTGTAGGTATATAATAAGGGTGGGTAGGCACACGTGTAGGTATATAATAAGGGTGGGTAGGCACACGTGTAGGTATATAATAAGGGTGGGTAGGCACACGTGTAGGTATATAATAAGGGTGGGTAGGCACACGTGTAGGTATATAATAGGGGTAGGTAGGCGCACTTGTAGGTATATAATGGGTAGGTAGGCGCACTTGTAGTTATACAATAGGGGTGGGTAGGCGCACTTGTAGTTATACAATAGGGGTGGGTAGGCGCACTTGTAGTTATACAATAGGGGTGGGTAGGCGCACTTGTAGTTATACAATAGGGGTGGGTAGGCGCACTTGTAGTTATACAATAGGGGTGGGTAGGCGCACTTGTAGTTATACAATAGGGGTGGGTAGGCGCACTTGTAGTTATACAATAGGGGTGGGTAGGCGCACGAGTAGTATATAATAGGGGTGGGTAGAGCACGTGTAGGTATATAATAGGGGTGGGTAGGCGCACGTGTAGGTATATAATAGGGGTGCATATCTATAAAAAGGCCCAAGAAAATCCTCAGCACCAGGCCCATGATACCCTTAATCCGGCCCTGACTGTACAGAGCACTGGCGAGACCTCACTTGGAGTACTGTGTGCAGTACTGGAGACCGTATCCCCAGAAGGATATAGACACCTTAGAGAGAGTTCAGAGAAGGGCTACTAAAATGGTGTACTGCTTGAAGGAGAAAAGTTACCAGGAAAGGCTTAATGATCTTAACATGTACAGCTTGGAAAAAAGACGAGACAGAGGAGATATGATAGAAACCTTTAAATACATAAAGGGAGTCCACAAGGTAGAGGAAGGGAGTATATTTAAAAGGAAACAAAGTAGCAAAACAAGAGGACATAGTCTTAGATTAGAGGGGCAAAGGTTTAAAAGTAACATCAGGAAGCATTATTTTACTGAGAGGGTGGTGAATACATGGAACAGCCTTCCAGTAGAAGTGGTAGATGCCAAAACAGTAATTGAATTTAAGCAGGCATGGGATAGGCATAAGGCTATCCTAAACAAAAGATAAATGCAGGTAAAGTATCCATGTAATTGGGTAGACTAGATGGGCCGAAAGGTTCTTATCTGCCGAAATTTTTCTATGTTTCTATGAGTTCTATGGACTCCTTTGAGAGGATGCCCACAGTGGAGCTCAGCGCTGCCGCGCGCATCCCAGGGCTTAGTGCCCAGTAACAATGTAGGCAGCTTTTCAAGCGCCTGCATTGTAATCCTGTGCTGTCACTTTCGCTGTCCCGCTCACCCTTGATAACCGTGGTGAGGATCATTTTGGACAGACCTCTATCCCTTCAATCCTTGAAATGTGTCGGGACCGCTAGTCCTATTACTCACAGCCAGGGAGAACAAACACACCATTAACACAGAATATAACCAATTGACAGCAGGATTCAAGGCAGAGTGTGTACTGGGACTCCAAGGGTTAATCTCTTTGACATCTTAAGTATAGCCAGGGATCAGCATAAGAGTGGTCATATACACATTCCGGATTGGCAACAGGCAAGGTTCTCATATACTCTAGTTTCGCAACAGGGTAACTAGAAAGATTCTTAGACTTAGCGTTCAACAGAACAGACATGTATTCAGGATCAGCGTGGTAATACCGCAACATACACTCTGAAACAGTATTGAGTGTGGAAGGCACATAAACAAAATGAGAAGGAGAATGGTTGAAAAGGCAGTCCGGGTGAATAACAAGCAGGGTCCTCCTACAAACTCAGATCGGCAACTTTGCAAGTAATAAGTGAAACACTCAAAGTGAATACACCAGCCGATGCGGGAATAACTCCACGTCAGGGCAACGAGCTGATTCTCGCTCCTGCATTTAAGGCCGGCGACTCCGCATCACCACGCCAAGCCACGCCCCTCCAGACGCAGGATGATCAGTCAGAACTCCTGGCACCCGGCCAGCCAGCGATGCTGCCGGATGTCCAGACCCCCCCCTGAAGGGCCGCAGGTGCCAAGAATGTGACACATGCTAAAACGGGGGTGCTAGGGAGAAAACTGCGGGCGCAGATAATTCTCCCTAGCGTCCCTGTTTTAGCACATAGATTGTAAATGAGCCCATAGTGTCTTCATTTTTTTAGAACTTTGTGTTGAAAATGTGTGTGTAAAAATAAATTCTTTAACACAATGGTGTACGTGTGGGTCTGTTTAGTGGGTAAGGCTTGTGTGTGTTAGGAACGCAAGGGAACGCCATGTTGTCCTTTTGCCTGGGGGTCCCACCAGTCAACAGTTTGCCCCTGGATAGGTCTGCTTCCTTTGCCTGCAAAAGTAGACTGACTCGCTGGGAACAGAATGAGGGGGTCAGAGCAAAGTCAAGATCATGTGAATTTTACTACATAGCATATGGATTTCATTATATGACATATAGATTTCAATATAGAGCATATGAATTTCATTCTATGACATATTTCAGTAAATGACATGGATTTCAATGTCCGGTATATGGATTTCAGATATGCCATATGGCTTCCAGTATTTTATATATGGATTTATTAATACTGTTAATAAGAGGTCGTTAAACAATTAAATTTATCTATTTTTTTTTAATATATTAATTTATCCAGAAACTAGTTATTAAGCCTGCCCGGAGGGCAGTCTATTGTTCTTGTTTCCAGCTCAGAATCCATGTCCACATATTTGCTTTTCAATGTCCTATCCAAGAGTATCTTTCTATATAAATGCATTTGTAACACGTTCGTCGCCGTCCCGTCTGCAACGGGAGGGCCGAGTAAGCAGCTGTGATGGGTGTGCACGCAGCTGACAGTGCATTACAAAGACATTTATCTATTAGAGCTGGCTCCTCTTCCCTCTTAGATTGTAAGCTCACGGGAGCAGGTTCCTCTTTATCTTCTTAGATTGTAAGCTCACCGGAGCGGCTCCTCTTTCCCCTTTTAGATTGTAAACTCACAGGAACAGGCCCCACTTAGATTGTAAGCTCACGGGAACATGCCCCCCTTAGATTGTAAGTGTTACGTCCTCAGCCCCTGCTGCCCTCCCTAGGGGGTCTAGACGTGGCTCTGTGGCACTTGTGGGTCAGGTGCCAGCATTCCATGATTGCCGAGCGGCGTCTGAGGGGGCAGGGCCTGGCGTGGTTACTTGGAGATGTCGGGTTTAAAGCATTGCGCCAGAAGTTGCCTCGTCGCCCTGAGTTTACTTCCCGCATCGCCTGTTTGCTATTGAGACTCATTGATTTTGTTGCCAACCCATTTCTGTCTGAGGACCTTGATACGTATTTCGACCTGGCTTGCTTCTCTGATGATTCTCTAGTTTATCTCATTTTGTGTTCGTTCGTTCGATTCGATGTTACCCTTTGTATGCGCATGTGTGAGACCTGCCCATCTCCTTGAACAATCTTACTCACGCTTCTGGCCTCTGATTGCTGCCCGTACCGACCTAAGGCCTAATCACAATGCACCTTACTGTGGGTTCAGGGGCAGACTGACAACTAATGTGGCCCCCGGGCAATAGAAGGTCATGGGGCCCCCCTTGTTCTGCACCCACAGGAGGCCACACCCATAAAAAAACCCACCCTCTACAACACAACACCCACATGTACATTATTGTGCTAAAGAATTCATTTCTGAACTTCTAAAAATAACTTTTTTGAAAATCCACTTGGACCCAGCAGCGAATTGTGCCCCCCTCCATACTTACAGATGGCCAACGCACTGCTGCAGCAGCCATCACCCACTCATTGCAGCTAAGGCTGCACCCCGGCACAAAAAGTCCCTGAGAAAAATGTGGAAAACTGCCGATCACTTTAACAGATACTGTACAATCCTGACACACTGCACATTACAGAGCTCCACAGAAATAAAACTCAATGGAATGTGCAGTGTGTATGAGCGTATTACAGAGCTGCACAGCAAAAAAACTCACAGTAATGTGCAGAGTGCATGAGCGTATCAGAGCTCCACAGCAATAAAACCCACAGTAATGTGCAGCTCACACATGGATATATATTGCCCCAGCAGCTCACATATGGATATATATTGCCCCAGCAGCTCAAACATGAATATGTATTGCCCCCACCAGCTCAAACATGGATATATACTGATCCCAGTAGCTCAAACATGGACATATATTGCCCCCAGTAGCTCAAACATGGATAAATACTGCCCCAGCACCTCAAACATGGATATAAATTGCCCCCAGTAGCTCAAACATGGATAAATACTGCCCCCTGCACCTTAAACATGGATATATATTGCCCTCAGTAGCTCAAACATGAATATATTTGCCCCATTAGCTCAAATATGAATATATATTGCCCCAGTAGCTCAAACATGAATATATTTTCCCCCAGTAGCCCAAACAAGGATAAATACTGCCCCCAGCAGCTCAAACATGAATATATATTGCCCCAGTAGCTCAAACATGAATATATATTGCCCTCAGTAGCTCAAACATGAATATATAGCCCCCAGTAGCTCAAACATGGATATATATTGCCCCCAGTAGCTCAAACATGGATATATATTGCCCCCAGTAGCTCAAACATGGATATATATTGCCCCCAGTAGCTCAAACATGAATATATATTGCCCCCAGTAGCTCAAACATGAATATATTTGCCCCAGTAGCTCAAACATGGATATATATTGCCCCCAATAGCTCAAACATGAATATATTTGCCCCTGGTAGCTCAAACATGAATATATTTGCCCCCAGTAGCTCAAACATGGATATATTGCCCCCAGTAGCTCAAACATGAATATATTTGCCCCAGTAGCTCAAACATGGATATATTTTGCCCCCTATAGCTCAAACATGAATATATTTGCTCCAGTAGCTCAAACATGGATATATATTGCCCCCATTTAGCTCAAACATGGATCAATACTGCCCCCAGCACCTCAAACATGGATATATATTTCCGCCCCTCCCCCCATTGCTCACCAGCTCTGAGGGCCCGCAGGTCGGTAGGGGCCCGGTTTGGGGCGACACAGTGGGCCCCCGCCGGTTTCCCTCTGATGATCAGTGCACTTAACAGGCAGCCAGCGGCTCACTCTGTAAATGCCGCGGTGGCGCCTGCAGCATGCCTGCATCCCAGTCTAAAACTGGAGCAGGCACGTTGTACTGGCGCCGCCCCTCACGTGACACATCACGAGAGGGGGTGGCGCAGGCGCACCGCGGCATTTATAGAGTGCGCCGCTGGCTGCCTGTTAAGTGCACTGGGATTTATTTTTTTAAATCGTTTTTTCTTTTTTTGTAACAGACCTTTTCATTTATCATTCATAGGATTGTATATGTAAATTTCAGACATTTTCATTCAGTAGTTTTTTGCAAACATTTTAATTTTCAAACTTTCAAGCAAACTGTTTTTTGTTTTTTTTCTTAAACTCGTTCGTCTGTGTGTCTGGTTTTTCCGGGGGCTGCTCTACGCTGTAATCGGCGGCTATTCGGGTTTCGCCAGTGTTTTCGGCGTGGTTAATACAGTTGTTTCTGTGGGTTTCAGTGAGTGTTCGCCCACCGGCGAGCAGGGACTTAAAAATGGCCGCCGATGGGCCCCCTCTGATGATGTCAGAGAGGGCCCGCCAGTCAAGTTGCATAACCTTATCTCTGCTAGAAAGTCATAGTTTGGCATAGCATTGATTTTAGGGTTCTGTGTAATTACAGATCCAGGATGCATAAAAGTGAGACAGGAGTCATTTGCATATCCTACCCAGAATTCCTTGCTGCATATGGGGAATGTGGCATAGGAGCTCTGGGATGCAATTCTTTGAATTACTATGATGTGCAGGTGGCTTCTGCAATAGTAAACACAACTATATATATATATATATAATATATATATAATATATTACTGTATAAATAATGATTGCATGTTGAAAATTGAAAAATATAAACAAAGTGAGTAATAAATCACCCAAGATCATACAGGGTGGAAATTCACAATCGGTTTTATTAAAACAATAAATAAAATACACCGCAAATGCGTTTCGCTAGAGAAGTAGCTTCATCAGTGGGTGTAATGGTGGTAATTACACCCACTGATGAAGCTACTTCTAGTGAAACGCGTTTGCGGTGTATTTTATTTATTGTTTTAATAAAACCGATTGTGAATTTCCACCCTGTATGATCCTGGGTGATTTATTCCTTCGGCATCCTGAATAGATATTTCTAAGGATCTGGTTTCCTGCCTTGTGGACCTGAGGTTGGGGAATCGGTGCCCCTTGATTTAAATCCACCGATCTGCCTTCTGTTTGGTGCCCATTTATTTAAATCGGCACCAGAATATGTGAGTATATCTCCTATTTTTTCACTCCTATCTGGGACGATACAGTCTGCACTTAATTCCTCCCTTCCATTTTTTTCCCTTTTTTTCTTCCACCTCCAACAACTGTTTCATTGAGGACTCGATCCCTGGCTGAATATCTTTTATTGAAACTGAAGATTGTGAGTGCTAACGCCGGACACCAGCTCTGTAACCTGCATCTTTATACCTAAACGGTTTTGGGGATTTGCCGTTTTTTTGGACAGCCCGACTGCTGCATCTCGAATCTGGCCAGTATAAACAGCTTTTTTTTCTTTTTATGTATGAACTATTTTTATACACACTATCTTTTATTCCATTTTTAATTTTGTTCACTTCATTTTTCCACCTTTTTAAGGCTGGGGTCAGACCAGCGCACTTTTAACGTGCGTTCTGGCGCACTTAATTACGGCCGCACTAGCAGCAAATGACGGGCAATGACGGCCAATATACGAAGTTCGGCCACACAAATGTCTGGCCGTGCAACGCAAGTGGAATTTGAACACATTTTTTCGAGTACGCAGAACCGCTAGTACTGACGTACAGAGTGCGCTGCGGCGGCATAGCGGCGTGTGTGAGTGATTAGGAGATGTCAGACACTGCTTATGTCCAGCCTACATAACGTCCAGATGCAAAAAAGTGTTTTATTGATGATCTGTAAAAAATCACGCACGAAAATGCGCGTCGTCTGACCGTTTTTGCGCGTTCCGTGAAAAAATACGTCAATGCGTTCGGACGCACTTTTTGACGTTCGCGGGGAAAAATGCTTTCGTCTGACCCTAGCCTAATTGTTCTATTCGTTTTTATGGACTTAAAGGATTAATCTTTTTTTTTTTTTGCACTTATTTATTGTATTTTGCTTAGTATTTTAACTGCAGCACAATGATCAAGCACTGTGCCTTATTTCCAGCATCTGGACAAATTACCATGCCCTTTATAGAGCACCTTGCTCACTGATTGTGTTCAACCCATATCTATTGTGTTTTAGCCTTAGAGCTACCTACAAATCATCTATTTTTGCAGAGTTCATTATATTTAACACTGTTTGATCTTTTTTTTTTTTCTTGCAGCACACATTTTACTATTAAGTCACGTCCTATGAAAGTTCACGGATGTCACACTTTTTGTGGTTCCATATGTATTTTTTTGCTTAATAATAATTTTTATCCTTTTTTATTCTATTTCTATTTCATACAGACCACTCACGCAGTGAGTCTCCTACTTATTTTTAGTTTTTTTATATACAGTCTATTTCCTTTTATTTTCCTGCCTATGCCAATAGAGCCATCTAGTGGCGCCATACAGACTACACCCATTTCAACTCTGCTACCAAGGTGAGGTTGTGAAAGATAGTTTCATGTCATGGCAAGATTGAGCACAGCAACAAGACAGAAGGTAGTTATACTGCATCAACAAGCTCTCTCCCAGACAAAGATTTAAAAGCAGACTGGGGTTTCAAGATGTGCTGTTCAAGCTCTTTTGAAGAAGCACAAAGAAACGGGCAATGTTGAGGATCGTAGACAGGGCTCGAGTCCAGCGGGGACGCGGGGGGAACGCCGTTCCCGCACTTTTCCCACAGCGGGAACGCTGCGGGAATGCAGGTTCCCGCTGTGGCCCGAGCCCAGGCATGTACCTATGCAAGCCCCAGGCTTAGTCAGCTTGCCGGCCGGCCCACAGAAGCTGCTATTCGTCTGTTCCTCTCCTGACTCCTCCCTCTCTTGACGCTGGTATCATGTGACTCAGCGGGCCGGCGCCAAGCATTGCAGGAAGGAGCAGGAGGCAACTCCAGGCTGACTGGCAGTGTGTGCACTGCATGAATGGCCCAACCCAACCAGGGCTCTGCAGTGGCTGGAGGCAGCTCTGGGGTGATCGGGTAAGTAAGGCAGCCTCTCCCAACTCACACTGTCAGCACCAGTCTCCCCCTCTCCCCTCCCCCACTCCTCTCACCTGCAGCGCTTCAGACCACCTTGCTCCCCGCTGGCTGCACCCCCCCCACACACACACACATTTACTGCAGTCTGCTGTAAATGAACTGAAGACATTTGTATATTGTAAAGATCTTTTCATTTGAGAAAGTGCCCCAGAGTATGTTCTAATCCTACAGTACATCAAACATGACAGTTGATGTATGTAAGCAGCTTCAAGTTCAGTCTCCCTGTCAGAGACAAGCAAGCAGCTTCAGAACAAAAAGTAAATTCATCAACAGAGGTGTGGCGGAATGGCGTATCCGCCTGCGGTCCTGCTCTATCTGACCCCCTCTTTGGTGTTGCCAAGCCCGACTACCGAGTGGCACGGCACCCAGCGTCTCGAGCGGCTTGGGTAGAAGACCACGTGGCGGTGGAGATCTGGAGAGTATATGGGGCACCCACGGTGGAGATCCGCCCGACTACCGAGCGGCACGGCACTCGGCGTCTCGAGCAGCGGATCTACTGACCTTTGGAAGGCTGGAGACGGTCTGCGTGGCGAACCGCGGTTCGGTAGAGTCTCCTTGAAGATGCGGGACACGGCGCTGAGTCGAGGTCCCGATTCGGGGTGGTTGCGGTATCCCAAGGTGCCGATCCAAGGTGGCGCAACGGCGCGGCGAATCGACGTTCTGCTGCGGAGTTAGAGTGACCCGTTCCTGGGTGGTGGTGATGTATATAGCCGGCGTAAAATGACAACACCAGGCAAAGCTGCATGTATCAAACACTCAGATGAACTGGCTCTTTTAATGAACAACGCCACTATTTAAGCTAAAGTACAACAGTCACAATTTGCATACCCATACTAATCAGTTATGTCACTTATTTACAATCAACATTCTTCACATTCTCTTAGCCTTCAACTCACACAACGTTTGTACATCCATTGTTCCAGCACATCAGATTAAACACAGACTATCAGAGATCCCTTAAATTAAACATGTAGCTAGATAATGGGGAAAATCCCTGACGCATAAATTACACAGCAGCAAAACTTGTTTACTAGCTACAGAAAAACACATTTACCTACAGGAATATAAGTATGTTTTAAAACCAAAGCTATGTCGTTTCACTAAACTAAATTAAACTAAAACCAAACGATGTAAAGTATATTTAAAATCACACAGGGTACATCTTAATACAGCACATCAAGTAAAACCACATCTAGCAAGGAAAATAAACTGTTCATACATTGAAACGCACACTGCAAACGTTCAACGGAAAACAAGGTCCTTTTAAAAATGTCTTGGGTTTGAGTCCTGGGTCTCGCTGCGCCGAGCCCCTATGTCCCTTCCGTGACAAGAGGGAGCTAAATACCCTTGTCCAATACGGTGGATTCACTTCATCACTACGTCTACCATACTGACAATGAAATGGCATAGTGGTAGAGTTGTCTGTGTATGTCTGTACATGTTTGTGTTTTGGTTCTGAGGCTAACAAGTAATTTAAAAAAAAAATTATTAGGATTTTTGGATCCAGAGGGAGAGGGAAGTCTGGCTGCTGTGTGAGATGCTCACCTCGGCCTCCCTTTCTGCGGCTGTGACAGGCAGCTCAGCCTCTGACCCTCACGGCAGGTAGGAGGAGCACTGGTGTATTTTGGCCTAGGCCGACTAGGCCCAGGCCTAGGGCGGCACTTTCCAGGGGGCGGCGGCCCGCACTGGGTGGCCCCACCCCTAAAAAAAAAGAAACTTTTTTTTTTTTTTTTTTTTACTTTTGCAAAGTATTTTACCAGGAAGGATACATTGAGATTTCACTAATTTACACTTTCAATTTCACTTTCCAGGGGGCAGCAAAAAACCTCACCACTAAATGGGTTTCTCACAGAGCACCGAAATGACGCCAACTTTTTGGTGTTCTGTAGTTCCCTGCACTATAAGAATATAGTTCTGTAGTTCCCTGCACTATGAGAATAAAATTTCCCCACCCTGCAGTGAATTCACCATTCACCGCAGGGTCCCCAAAGTGCATGGAGTCGGCCGCTGAATGCTGCCACCGCAAACCCGTGTCCTGCTGTTTTCAAAAGAACTACTGAATGAAAATGTCTGGAATTTACATTTAAGATCCTATGATTGATAATAAAAGTTCTGTTACAGAAAAAAGAAAAACTGCTATTAAAAAAAAAGGGGGGGATTTTGCCCAAAAAAATCTGAAAACTGACTAAAGGTACTAAAAAAAATCAATAAGTAAAGACTTTTTACTGCAGATTAAAATAATTAATGATTTATTAGATATTGCATAAAAACGGGAATATTTTTAACATTGAAACCTATGGGGTTCACCTGAATAAACCTGCTGATTGAAACCACCGAACATCAGGGCATTTCACTGCCATTTCTCTGAGTCTCAGTACCACATGACTGGCTGAACCATGTGAAACACACGTGCGCAGCTGCCCGCCCTTTCGTTAACACAGACTCTGTTCTGGACTGAACACCCACCGGGAAGGGAATCAAAGCTACAGTGCACCCTCTGACAGTGGCACCCCACTGCTGACAAGATGGCTCCACAGCATAATTGCTGTGTGCTCATATACACTCGGTTTGCTGGGAGTTTTACTGCAGTGGATTCTGATGCACTCATACACACCGCACATTGCATTGCTGGGAGTTTTCTTGCTGTGGATGCTGATACGCTGACACACACCAAACATTGCATTGCTGGGAGTTTTATTGCTGTGGATTCTGTGATACACACTGCATATTACTGTGAGTTTTATTGCCCTGGAGCTCTGGGATACGCTCATACACACTGCACATTACTGTGGGTTTTATTGCTGTGCAGCTCTGTGATACGCTCATATGCAGTGCACATTTCTGTGGATTTTATTGTTCAACCAATTAGAGCGGCTGTTATCCCGTTTACTTGACATGCGTGGCTGTTCTTTGTAAAAATGCTTGAATTTAAACATTTCATAATTTTCTTTATCTCAATAGATACATTTGAAATGGTATACAAAATATACAAGTAGGCACTTGGTATCCACTTTTAATATAAAGAGAGGAAAAGGCGGCGCTCTAAGCGGAAAAGGTGGAGCTTAAAGAGGAAGGTGGGGATTAACCAGGAAGAGGTGTGCCCTTGACAGGAAGGGGTGCGTCAAATTTAAATTAGGGGGTGCACGAGTTTAGTCAGGCCTAGGGCAGCACAAAACCTAAATACACCACTGAGGAGGAGAGGGGGATGGTCGAAGGGGAGACATGCAAGAAAGAGCTGGGCTGCTCCCTGGATGAGCTTGTAAAAGGTTTGTGGAGAGACAGGCTCTTAAGCCAGATCTCCTGCCTGTGCCTGTCCATGCACAATGATTTATGCCTCTGTTACTTCCTGTGCCCAATCTGTAAACCAGCCAGCACATGGAGGTCTGCCTGGCATCATGTACCTCCTGTTATCTGCTTAGTCCACCCAGGGATTAGTTTACAGCCCTGCTGTGTGTGTGTGTGTGTGTGTGTGTGTGTTAGTGTGTTATGCTTTGCTCAGTGCATAAAATTAAGATTTATTTTATATGCCTGTATGCACAGTATAACAGTGTGTGAGTGTTTAGTGTGAGTGACTATTAACATGAATTGTGGGGCAATGGAGGGGCTATTAATATGAATTGGGGCGATAGAATATGAATTGGGCTATTAGAATATGAATTGGGCTATTAATATGAATTGGGGCGATAGAATATGAATTGGGCTATTAATATGAATTGGGGCGATAGAATATGAATTGGGCTATTAATATGAATTGGGGCAATAGAGGGCTATTAATATGAATTGGGGCAATGGAGGGGCTATTAACATGAATTGGGGTGATAGAATATGAATTGGATTATTAATATGAATTAGGGCGATAGAGGGGCTATTAACATGAATTGGGGCGATAGAGGGGCTATTAACATGAATTGGGGCAATAGAGGGGCTATTAATATGAATTGGGGCAATGGAGGGGCTATTAATATGAATTAGGGCGATAGAGGGGCTATTAACATGAATTGGGGCAATAGAGGGGCTATTAATATGAATTGGGGCAATGGAGGGTCTATTAATATGAATTAGGGCGATAGAGGGGCTATTAACATGAATTGGGGCAATAGAGGGGCTATTAATATGAATTGGGGCAATGGAGGGGCTATTAATATGAATTGGGGCGATAGAGGGGCTATTAATATGAATTGGGGCGATAGAATATGAATTGGGCTATTAATATGAATTGGGGCAATAGAGGCGCGATAGAATATGAATTGGGGCAATGGAGGGGCTATTAACATGAATTGGGGCGATAGAGGGGCTATTAACATGAATTGGGGCAATAGAGGGGCTATTAATATGAATTGGGGCAATGGAGGGTCTATTAATATGAATTAGGGCGATAGAGGGGCTATTAACATGAATTGGGGCAATAGAGGGGCTATTAATATGAATTGGGGCAATGGAGGGGCTATTAATATGAATTGGGGCGATAGAGGGGCTATTAATATGAATTGGGGCGATAGAGTGGCTATTAATATGAATTGGGGGGGCAAACTGTTTCAGTGACTCCATTTTCGGCAAAGCACAATGAATTTTCAATAATGAATTCACTGAACGCAAAGCACCGAAATTGCACACAATATAAAAATTAATGCGACCCTGCGTGTTTGCATAATTGGATTGGGCCACTCTCATGGATGAAGTCCAGGGCCAATTTTTTGTCCCAGCCCTGCCTGAGCCCAACACAGTTTAGGCTAGGGTCAGAGTGGGGCAGTCGGAACGCGCGTGCAGACGCACTAAATCACGGCGGCAGTAGCAGCACATAACGGCCAATGACGGCCAATATACGAAGTACGTGCGTACGAAAGTGCGCCGACACCACGCAACCAGCAAATGAACGCATTTTTCTCAGAACGTGAAACCGCTGCTACTGACGTACAGAGTGCGCTGCGGCCGCATGGCAGCGTGTGTGCGTGATTAGGAGACGTCAGACGCTGCTAGTGTGCGGCCTACATAACGTTCAAACAGCCGGATTTCCCTAGACTTCTTTTTACCCCACCGTCATGAAATACGTCCAGAATTGCGCATCGTCTGACCACTTAAGCGTATTCCGTGAAAAAATGCGTGCGCACGCATCGACGTACATTTTGACGGTGGCCGCAGAAAATGCGCTCATCTGTCCCTAGCCTTAGCTGGCTGCACAGCGTGCTGCCTCGCGTGGCCGCCGTCCTCTGAAGGATGTGACACTGCCTTCAGGCGAGATCTTGCGAGAGCTCATCACAGCCTTCAGTAGCCGGCGACCGCGTGGAGGAGCAAAAGCACGCTGGTGCAAGCGGGTCCCCATCTGAATCTAAAGGTCTGAATGAGTGTGCTGGTGGCTGGATATATATACAATCTCGGGGGTCCAGTGCCTGTGTATATTGGGGGTCCGGTGCCTGTGTATATTGGGGTCCAGTGCTTGTGTATATTGGGGATCAGGGTTGTATTAGAAAGAAGAAGAAAAAAGTTTTATGTTCCCGGGGACATTTAAAAATGTCCTCGGATTTGTTTTGTTTAAAAAATGTGTCACCTTACCTTAGCCTGGTGGTCAGTGGGGGCTCCCTAGATCCTGGTTGTGGGGGGGGGGGTCTGCCGTGGCCGCAGATGCAGTTGCTCCCTCCCTGCGCCTCCTCTCTGCCACATGCACCCGGCCGGCCAGCCCGCACAGTCACAGCTCTGTCATCGCTCCTCAAGGGGATCCTTGAGTGGCCCCGCCGGGCAGCCCTCTACAGTGCCTGATTAGAGGGCCACGTCTGCCTGATGTTTTAGCAACAAGTTGTGGGAAATGTTGAATCCCATAGGCTTCAATGTTAAAAATATTCCCGTTTTAATTCAATATCTAATAAACTGTGGCTTATAATATTCTAGCAGTAAAGAGTCTCTTTATGTTTAGATTTTTTAGGATCTTTTAAGCATTTTTTACAATTTTTTTCAAACAAATTATTTTTTTCGAACTTCTTACAAACGTCCCGAAAAGTTCGCAGTTCGCGAACTTTAGAAAAGCCGAAGTTCGAATCGAACAATGAACCGATTCGAACCGGCAGCCCATCCCTAATCATCAAGTGTGTCTGGGACATGAAGAGACAAAAGGATGTGAGAAAGCCTACATCCACAGAAGATCTGTGGTTAGTTCTCCAAGATGTTTGGACTAACCTACCAGCCGAATTCCTTCAAAATCTGTGTGCAAGTGTACCTAGAAGAATTGCTGCTGTTTTGAAGGCAAAGGGTGGTCACACCAAATATTGATTTAATTTAGATTTCTCTTTTGTTCATTCACTGCATTTTGTTCATTTATGAACATAAATGTGTAACACTTCCATTTGTGAAAGCATTCTTTGTTTACAGCATTTTTTTCACACCTGCCTAAAACTTTGCACAGTACTGTAAATTAGTCTCCACTGGAATCTAGCACTCAGGATCCATATCCAATGCCCAGTGTCACGCTAGGCTGCATAAATACTCCTCCAAACAGCGGCACTCCAAGGACTTAAATCCATAAGTCCTTGGAGTGCCGCCGTTTGGAGGAGTATATATATATATATATATATGTTCCAGCAACACCTAACTAGTACAAAATAGAGAAATCCTTAGTGCTGGGTCCCACCTAAATTATGTCCTGTGATTGAAAAAAGTGCATGAGCTACAAAGAATGCATAAAAGCGGAATGTGTTAAGACTAGGGTGTGACTTAATATAAAAATGTGGGTATGATATGTTGTGAGAATGAAATAAAGTGAAATAAAATGTGAATGTGTGAAAAATATAAAAAATAAAAACTAATGAAAATAATGAACAATAAGAAAGTATAAAATAGTGATTATAACGATAAGCAGTATTTATCCCGATCTTAGTCAGTGCGCCCACACTGATAAGCAGTATTTATTAGATCCCAGGGGGTTCTGTGATAAGCAGGTAGCATTTCATACTATGTATTCTCCTCCTTATGTTTATTTTTAACCCAAGTCTTTTAACACACCTTTGGCGGATCACAGTCACCATGGTAACCAGACATGCCAAAAGTGCGGTGACTTCACACGCGGCGGTACACTCGGGGCCAGCTTTCAGAGTCTAGACATAATTGCAAGGAACATTACTCAGACAGGGCAACCTATTTGGTGAGTTTTCAAAATTTATACTATATTAACATGCATTACTTAATGTCACAATAGCCTTGACAATGGCTCCTGCCTGAGCCAAAATGTCGGTCTACATGTTAAATGTTTCAATAAACTTTTTTGTTTTATTTTTACTTGAATGCGACCATTCAGTGGTTTTAATATTGTGACAGAGTGCTTGGGTTGGGTAACAAAATGTCTGGGAGAGTAATCGAGGGAATGGTATTGTAGCGCTCACTCCCGGAGGAGTCGCTGAATTAACCTCGGGTTAGTCTCACCGCACTAGGGAATAACTGTACACCAGCACTGTTGTGGATTTTTATAGATTATATTCTTTACTGATCCCAATAACGCAGCATATATAACGTAGATACGGTATTTAAACGACAGGATTTCGTAATGCGGGAAAAACACGCGGCGGCAAAAGAAAAAGATTAACCCCCTCAGTTCTGGAGTGTAAGTACCGTGAATAATAGCTCAAAAATGTGTATGTGTATTGTCTCGGGTACCCGGGTACTGTATTCAACTGGCCAGTGAATGAAGCAAACAATCTTCGACTAGTCACGTTGGGGCCCTGTGGATTTAAACAATACTGCAGCGTGCGTTTCTTATTTTTTGGAACTGCAGCCTGGGAAGCCTCTCATCCATCCGATAGACAAACTGTCCAACACCCGATCAAGGATCTTCTTCCACCGTGCACTGGGACTCTGTGCCACTGGATCCGCTCCCTGCTTGTCGAACCTCCGCAACAGGAGCAACGATCCACCGCCTGCACTCCCAATCAATCAGCGCGGTCTCCTCACTCGGGGTCCAGCCGGAACCAGATTTCCATCCAGACATCTCAGCGCTGCGTAGGTAGGTCTCCGCAGGGTCACCGTCCCGATCTCCAGCACCAGTGAGGCAGCGCCTGTACTCTAGCCTGGTCACGATCCTTGACAGTTTTCATGTGCGTCCTCCACCTTTCACTGCTCAGCTCACTCTGCCTCTCCCCTGGACGAGGCTGCTGATGTCTTTCCTCTTCCTACACCACCCACTTCCTGTACTCACGCAAAGCATGATGGAAATTGTAGTTCAGTGTTTGTCCAGCATAGTCCATTATGTCTCTATCTCCCTCTGGTTGTCATTATAATTAAATGCAGCAAAACACAGTCTTTAAAGCAGCGCTACAGAATTTAGCACCCAGAATCCTGCATGACCTCTATCCTCTCGCGCACTTGTTGCCAATTAATTAATTATGTAACAGGTAAATTCTCAGGCTGCTGACTCCTGGACAGAAGTGTTTAATCAGACTGCAGAGAGCAGGGCTGGGAGCAGTAACACTTCTAGGAAATGCTGTGATTTTCTTTTCTTTATTAGATTATGTAACCTGGATAGTCAGGATTGCTGTATGTTTTTTAAGTGCTCTAAGGCCAGGGTCACACGAGCGCATTAAGTGCGCGTGTACTGACCCACCTCCCAACGTCTGTTGCAGTGTTGTGATGTTTCATCGGGGTGGGCCACATGGTGTAGTCCGCACACTAGTTGCCCGCGCTACACCGTACGTGCTAAAACCCTCCTCATCTAAACGCTGCTTTTGACGGTGATACAAAGTGTGATCTTCCATAGGAGGATCGAGCCTTGCAGTGCTGAGCACACTAACTGCGCTCAGTCAGCAAGGTGGTCGCATGGGCGTCAGAGTTGAAGGAACGTCCATTCTCACGGAGGTTTCTTCCACTCTAAGGTGTGCACGTGTGACCCCGACCTAATTGAACCAATTTCTGGTTTGTAGTTTTGTATTTAATCACCTGCAATAGTGATTCAAAGCCAAGTGTGGCGTTTGTTTATAATAAAATAAAAAGACCTCTCATTTGCACAACTTCAAGTTTGCGGCTGTTTATACCCTAGAGGACAGTGTTGTTTGGCTGGAAGCAAATATCCTGAGAGGTTGCTGTATCACAATATATTTTTTTTCCAGAAGACTCAAAACATTATAATTTCTATGTGTGTTATCTATATGTCAGGAGTAACAGCCCAGTTAATGTATAAAACATAACAAGGAAAAAAGGTGTAATCTGCGCTCGTTTCTATGTGTTCCATGTACAACAAAACTGAGTTTTTTGTTTGTTTCAATGGCCATTGCAACGTAAGCTCACTCGCCACTTCACGGCACCTCTTTGCAGAGTGAGTACCTAACATGTACCAAAAGGCCGCTCTACTGAGCAGCTCCAAGCCCCTCCTGCTGCTTTTCAGCTGCATATGAATCCTCACACTGCCGGGCAGCACCTTAAGGCCCGGTTCACACGTAAGCGGTTTACAGCGCTTTCCTGCACGTTGTAAAACGCATAGACAGGGAAATCCCATTATTTGCTATGGGACCCGTTCACACCTGGGCGTTTTACAGCGTGTAGGAACGCGCTGTAAAATGTCCTACGCCCAAATAAGTACAGGAGCTTCTTTGGGGCGTATTGCAGCGCTTTCACTATGCAGTCTATGGCCGTGAACGCGCTGCAATGCGCATTCGCATGTTTTTTACGTACGCGCGTAAAAAAACGCACGTATTGCATGCGTAAAAAAACGGCAAGTGTGAACCCAGCCTTACAGTATAATTAATGCAGCATATGATTCCGCACACTGCCGGGCAGCACCTCTACAGTTTGTGGATCCAGGAATCAGGTGAGTATTAGAAAGAAAAAAATATATATATTTTATGTTGCTGGGGACATTTAAAAAAGTCCTCGGATTTTTTTTTTTTTTTTTAAATGTGTCGCCTTACCTTAGCCTGGTTGTCAGTGGGGGGGGCTCTCTGGATCCTGGTTGTGGGGAAGGGGGGTCTGCCGTGGCTCCCTCCCTGGAGTCCCTGCGCCACCTCTCTGCCACATGCACCCGGCTGGCCAGCCCGCACAGTCGCAGCTCTGTAATCTTGCGGCCGCATGCTCCTCAAGGGGTCCTTGGGAGGGAGGCTCCGGCGGGCTGCCCTCTACAGTGCCTGATTTAGAGGGCCTCGTCTGCCTGATGTTTTAGTAACAAGAATGTTTTATCCCATAAGCTTCAATGTTAAAAATATTCCCGTTTTAATTCAATATCTAATAAACCATTGCTTATAATATTCTGCAGTAAAGAATCTCTTTATTTTTAGATTTTTTTTTTAGGATTTTTTAAGCATTTTTTATAAAAAAAAATCTTTCTTTTTTGAACTTTTGGTGAACATCCCAAAAAGTTTTAAGTTTGCGAACTTTCGAACTGCCAAAGTTCGAATCGAAATCCGAACCGATCGAACTGAACAGCTCATCCCTACCCCCAACCTGTGGACACATTAGCATGCCCCGATTCCCTTCCACCATTAGGGCATTGAACCCCTTAACTGTGATACAATGTAATGTGCAGAGTGTATGAGGGTATCACAGAGCTCCACAGCAATAAAACCCACAGTAATGTGCAGCTCACACATGGATATATATTGCCCCCAGCAGCTCACACATGGAATTATATTGCCCCCAGCAGCTCAAACATGGATATATATTGCCCCCAGTAGCTCAAACATAGATATATGTTGCCCCCTGCAGCTCAAACATGAATATATATTGCCCCAGTAGCTCAAACATGAATATATTTGCCTCAGTAGCTCAAACATGAATATATTTGCCCCCAGTAGCTCAAACATGAATATATTTGCCCAGTAGCTAAAACATGAACATATTTTCCCCCAGCAGTCTCTGAGGGCCCGTGGGTCAGTTGGGGCCCGGTTTGGGGCGACACAGTGGGCCCTCGCCGGTTTCCCTGTGATGATCAGTCATCAGTGCACATAACACTTAAAATTGGGCCTCTAGTGTTGGCAACAGTGCCGTCACACCATAACCCCTCTGTGGTATTGTGGAAGAGTGCAGCGGTGGACCCTGCGGTGCAATATTAAAATTATATGAAACTGGTATAGGCATCAGTGGCAGTGCACCCAAATATTGTGCCTTTGGTGGCAGCAAGTGCTTTCACACCGTAACCCCTCTGTGGTATTGTGGAAGACTGCAGCGGTGGACCCTGCGGTCCAATATTAAAATGATATAATTCAGGTATAAGCGTCAGTGGCAGTGCACCCAAATATTAGGCCTTTGGTGCCAGCTAGTGCCTTCACAACGTTACCCCTCTGTGGTATTGTGGAAGAGTGCAGCGGTGGAGGTTTTGGTAATGCAGAAGAGATCCCCAATCTATTCAGTTACGTCAGCATCAGGGGAGTGATAGCTGCTGATCCAGGACTGATTCATTTTTATAAATGTCAGCCGGTCTACAGAGTCGGTGGACAGATGCACTCTTCTGTCTGTGACAAAACCTCCAGCGGCACTGAACGTCCTTTCAGAAAGCACGCTGGATGAAGGGCAACCTAGTAGTTGCATAGCATATTGGCTAAGTTGTGGCCAGTGATCCAATCTCCACACCCAGTAAGCCAGTGGATCATCTGCTGTAAAGGTATCCAGGTCAGCCCTTGCCACTAGGTAGTCCTGCACCATATGGTGAAGACACTGGCAATGGGTGCATACATTTGACGTCCCTGGTTGTCGTGGACTAAAAAAATGTAAAAAGGCATCAGTCAAGCGGCCCCGGCTTTCACCGCTCTTCCTCTGATCATCCGCAGCCTCAGAAGCACCTGTGTCATCACTTGGTAACCTACCAGTGCCTGGAAAGGTGTTATACAAGTGTCGCTTTTGAGCGTACTCAAGTTGTTTCATCCTGCCCTCCCTCTCTACGGGCAGGATGAGCTCTGCAACTTTACCCTTGTATCGTGGATCAAGAAGGCTTGCCAACCAGTAATGATCCCTCTCCTTGATAGCACGAATCCTGGGGTCCTTTAGCAGGCTTTGCATCATTAGGGAGCCCATGCAGCGTAGGTTGGAGGTGGCATTAGCTTCCGAGTCTTCCTGGTCAATTAGGATGTCCCCATCGTGCACTTCCTCTTCCCAGCCATGTACTAGTCCTTGGGTTTTTGGGCAAACACAACCCTCCCTTGAGGAATCCCCACCTTCAATGCCCCCACTACTTAAATATTCCTCCTCCTCCTCATCCTCCTCCTGTCTGATCTGAGGACCCACAGGAATGCTGCGTAAAGACTGGGGCCTTGAGATCTAGGGAAGGCCTCCTCTTCCTCCCGCTGCTTTGCCTCTAGTGCCACATCTATAATTCCCCGCAGAGTGCGCTCCAGCAGGAACACTAAAGGAATTGTATCACTGATGCATGCACTGTCCCTGCTCACCATCCTCGTTGCCTCCTCAAATGGTGACAGTACAGTGCATGAATCCTTGATCATCAGCCACTGTGGGGAAGGAAAAAAAACAAGTTGACCTGAACCTGTCCTTGTGCCATACTCACACAGGTATTCATTGATGGCCCTCTGTTGCTTGTGCAGATGCTGCAGCATTGCTAATGTCGAGTTCCACCTGGTGGGCATGTCACAGATCAGACGGTTTGTGAGAAGGTGGAATTCTCTTTGAACACTTGCTGGGAATGACCGTCTGAAGTGGCTGCAGACTTTTCTGGCTAGGCTGAGAAGCTCTGCCAGCCCTGGGTACCTGGTTAGCAAATGATGTACCACCAGATTTAGGACATGTGCTAGGCATGGTACATGCATCAACTTACCCTGGTGTAGGGCGGAGAGAAGGTTGCTGCCATTATCACAGACGACCATTCCCAGCTGAAGCTGGCGTGGTGTTAACCATCTCTGCACCTGCCCCTGCAGAGCTGACAGAATTTCTGGCCCAGTGTGGCTCCTGTCCCCTAAACAAACCAGCTCAAGCACAGTATGGCATCTTTTTGCTTGAGCCATTGCGTAGCCCCTGTCAGGCATCAGTTTAACTGCCACTTTGCCAGAGTCCGAGAAGGAGGAGGAGGAGGAAGAGGTGGTGGAGCAGACAGACCTCATACAAGCAGCTTTCTGTAGGTGTGGTGGATGAACAAGCTCCAGCACAGAGCCCCGTCCTGGATCCCTCAACCATCCTAAGGATCCCCCTATCTCCCGATCCATGGCAGCTAAATGGTCATATTTGACATCATTTGAAAGGCCTGATCATGCATGGCCTTTCCAATAATACCAAACATGACCAGGTTTGGTTTAAAAAAAAATGGAAAAAAAATGAAAAAAAAAATGAAAAAAAAAAAAAATTAAATTAAATTAAATTTTTATTTTTTTTAACTTTTTTTGTCTGGGGGGGGGGTTTATTTAAATAGGACCTAGGCTGTCATCTCAAAATAATTAGCACAAAATGGTCAGAATGAGCGCAGCGCACATAGGTGAACTGGCTCAGCAGTGAAAGGGTTAAAAAGCAAAAACATGTAAAAATTTGGTATTTCTATTCTCGAGACAAAATGGTAAAACTATTTAGCCGGGGTCTTTATTGGTGGTTGTAGATTTTGGGGATTAAATTACGAAAAAGTGTGGTTTTTTTACAATTTTTTTCATCATATTTCATATTTTTTTTATAGTAAATTATTGGATATAATGGAAATAATGGTATTTCTAGAAAGTCCATTTAATGGTGGGAAAAAGGGTGTATAATATATGTGGGTTGAATAAACGAGTAAGAGGAAAATTTGACCTAAACACGAACAGCGCAGAAACGTAAAACAGCAGCGGTCACTAATGGACGGATTTGTCTAAAACCGCCGGTCACTAAGGGGTTAAAGGAAAAGCATTTACCGTCATATGAAACGTAATTTTTTTGTTTTTAAGTGTTTCTATACATCCTAGAAATCCGCCACTTCACGGGAAGGTTATAGGGACCTCCTAGGCACGATATTTGAAGGAATTTTTCGTTTTTATTTTTAACCCTTATTTCATGGAAAACTCACTGTCCCTTTAAAAACGTTTTTTTTAAAACTTTTTGTCCCTGTTTCCTGTCCCCCAGGGCACTACCCGGACCCCCATACACCTTTTATGGCAAATATCTAGCATATATGCCCTCTTGGAGGGCACTCTAAAAACTGAATTTTCAGCCCCATTGACTTGTATTGAGTTCGAGTTCGGGTTCGGACCCGAACCTAACTCGGGGGGTGTTCGGCTCATCCTTACCGTCAAACTGACCACCGCTGATGCTGCGGAAGAGCGTCAAACTAACCACTGAATGCTGTTGAACTACAGAAGAATAAAAATGGAACCCTGCTATTCTTTAAAAGATGTTTAAAACTAAAAATAAAAATGCATGAAAATGTGTGAAAAAAAGAAGTGCTATAAAAAATAAAAAGGTTTGTTACAGAATAAAAGAAAAACACCTTTAAAAAAACATTAGGAATCAAAAATTTCCCCTAAACAGTCCCAAAAAATAAAAACACGGTTTGCTTAAAAGGAAAGGAATAAATGGTTGAATAAATAAAGATGAAGGGCCACAATACTAGGAATGAGCCGAACACCCCCGAGTTCGGTTCGCATTCGAACTCGAACTTTTCAAAAGTTCAAATTAGAACTCGAACTGGAACTCAATACAAGTCAATGCGACTTAAGGTTCGATTTTTAGAGTGCCCTGGGGGACAGGAAACAAGGCCAAAAAGTTAAAAAAAAGTTTTCAAAGGGACAGTGAGTTTTCCATGAAATAAGGGTTAAAAATAAAAACGAAAAAATCCTTCAAATATCGTGCCTAGGAGGTCCCCATAACCTGCCCGTGAAGTGGCAGATTTCCAGGATGTATAGAAACATTTAAAAAGAAAAAAATTACGTTTCAAATGACGGTAAATGCTTTTCCTTTAATCTATTCATAAACAACTGCTTGGGACGGCAGCCTGTATGAAAAGACATTTTAGGACGTGCAGAAAAAGTTTAGTGATTTTTTTTGACTAAATTTTGGTGAAACTTATGCAGGCTTTGGATGAAAGTAACAATAGGTGCTTTAAAATTGGGCCTTTAGCGCCGGCAACAGTGCCGTCACACCGTAAACCTTCTGTGGTATTGTGGTAGAGTGCTGGGGTGGACCATGCGGTCCTATATTAAAAATAAATGAATCTGGTAAAGGCATCAGTGCACCCAGATATTGTGCCTTTGGTGCCAGGCCAGCAAGTGCCATCATACAGTAACCCCTCTGTGGTATTGTGGAAGAGTGCAGGGGTGGACCATGCGGTCCTATATTAAAAAGATATGAATCTGGTAAAGGCGTCAGTGCACCCAGATATTGTTCTTTTGGTGCCAGGCCAGCAAGTGCCATCATACAGTAACCCTTCTGTGGTATTGTGGAAGAGTGCAGGGTTGGACCCTGCGGTTTCAAAAAATTAAAATGATATAAATGTGGCACAGGCGTCAGTGCAGCCAAATATTGTGCCTTTCATGGCAGCAAGTGCCTTCACACCGTAACCCTTTTGTGGTATTGTGGAAGAGTTCAGTGCTGGAGGTTTTGTGAATGCAGAAGACATCCCCGATCTATTCTGTTACGTCAGCATCAAGGGATTGATAACTGCTGATCCAGGACTGATTCATTTTTATAAATGTCAGCCGGTCTACAGAGTCGGTGGACAGATGCACTCTTTTGTCTGTGACAAAACCTCCAGCGGCACTGAACGCCCTTTCGGAAAGCACGCTAGATGAAGGGCAACCTAGTAGCTGCATAGCATATTGGCTAAGTTCTGGCCAGTGATCCAATCTCAACACCCAGTAAGCCAGTGGATCATCTGCTGGAAAGGTATCCGCGTCTGCTATTGCCCCTAGGTAGTCATGCACCATATGGTGAAGACGCTGGCAATGGGTGCATACATTTGACGTCCCTGGGCGCTGTGGACTAAATTTTTAAAAAAATTCATCAGTCAAGCGGCCCGACCTTCACCACTATTCCTCTGATCATCCGCAGCCTCAGAAGCACCTGTGTCATCACTTGGTAACATACCAGTGCCTGGAAAGGTGTTACAAAAGTGTCGCTTTAGAGAATCCAAGTTTTTTCATCCTGTGCTCCCTCTGTGCGGGCAGGATGAGCTCTGCAACTTTACCCTTGTATCGTGGATCAAGAAGGGTTGCCAACCAGTAATGATCCCTCTCATTGATAGCATGAATCCTGGGGTCCCTTAGCAGGCTTTGCAGGATAAGGGAACCCATGCAGCGTAGGTTGGAGGTGGCATTAACTTGCAAGTCTTCCTGGTCAATGAAGAGGATGACCCCATCGTGCACTTCCTCCTCCCAGCCACGTACTAGTCCATGGGTTTCTGGGCACACAAAACCCTCCCTTGAGCAATCCCCACCTTCAATGCCCCCACTACTTAAATATTCCTCCTCCTCCTGTCTGATCTGAGGAGGACCCGCTGGAATGCTGTCTGCTGAAAGACTGGGGCCTTCAGAGCTAGGGAAGGCCTCCTCTTCCTCCCGCTGCTCTGCCTCTAGAGCCACATCTATAATTCCCCGCAGGGTGTGCTCCAGCAGGAACACTAAAGGAATTGTGTCACTGATGCATGCACTGTCCCTGCTCACCATCCTCGTTGCCTCCTCAAATGGTGACAGTACAGTGCATGCATCCTTGATCATCAGCCACTGTAGGGGGGGAAATCAAGTTGACCTGAACTTGTCCATGTGCCATACTCACACAGGTACTCGTTGATGGCCGCTGCTGCTTGTGCAGATGCTGCAACATTGCTAATGTCGAGTTCCACCTGGTGGGCATATCACAGATCAGACGGTTTGTGGGAAGATGGAATTCTCTTTGAATTTCTGCCAGGTGAACACTTGCTGGGAATGACCGTCTGAAGTGGCTGCAGACTTTTCTGGCCTGGCTGAGAAGCTCTGCCAGCCCTGGGTACCTGTTTAGGAAATGCTGTACCACCAGAATTAGGACGTGTGCTAGGCATGGTACATGCGTCAACTTACCCAGGCGTAGGGCGGAGAGAAGGTTTCTGCCATTATCACAGACGACCATTCCCAGCTGAAGCTGGCGTGGTGTTAACCATCTCTGCACCTGCCCCTGCAGAGCTGACAGAATTTTTGGCCCAGTGTGGCTCCTGTCCCCTAAACAAACCAGCTCAAGCACAGTATGGCATCTTTTTGCTTGAGCCATAGCGTAGCCCCTGTCAGGCGTCAGTTTAACTGCCACTTTGCCAGAGACACAGAAGGAGGAGGAGGAGGAGGAGGAAGAGGGAGAGGTGGTGGTGGAGAAGACAGACCTCATACAAGCAGATTTCTGGAGGCATGGTGGATGAACAAGCTCCAGCACAGAGCCCCTTCTTGGATCCCTCCCAGCTGCATTCAGAGTTACCCAGTGTGTCGTGAAGGAAATGTAACGACCCTGTCCATACTTGCTGGACCACGTGTCTAAAGTCACATGCACCTTGTTGCTGACTGCCTTTCCCAATGACTCAATAACATTGTCTTCCACGTGCTGGTTTAGTGCTGGAATGGTCTTGCGTGAAAAGTAATGGCGTTTTGGAACCTGCCACTGTGGTACAGCACATTCAGCAAATTCACAGAAGGGAGCAGAGTCCACCAGCTGGAAAGGCAGCAGCTGCAATGCGAGTAATTTTGCTAAACTGGCATTTAGACGCTGTGCTTGGGGATGGTTAGGACCTTATTTTTTGTTACTCTGCAGCAGTTGACATTGACAAGACACAGTTTACAATTCTCAGAAACCTCCTATAAATCAGTGAGACCCCCTGATGGGTGGCAGTGACAAGACACAGATTACCTCAATTCCCAGATATTTTGGAGAAATTACCGACCCCCAAAATACTTGGTGGCAGCCAGTGAGAACACACGGATTATAACAATTCCCAAATATTTTGTAGAAATTACTGACCCCCAAAATACTGCGTGGCACTGGCAGTGACAAGACACAGATTACCTCAATTCCCAGATATTTTAGAGAAATTACTGACCCCCCAAAATAGTTGCTGGTGGCAGTGACAAAACAAAGATTACCTCAATTCCCACATATTTTGTAGAAATTACTGACCCCCAAAATACTGGGTGGCAGTGACAAGACACAGATCACTTCAAGTCCCAAATATTTTGTAGAAATTACTGACCCCCAAAATACTGCGTGGCACTGTCAGTGACAAGACACAGATTACCTCAATTCCAGAATATTTTGTAGAAATTGCTGACCCCCAAAGTATTGACTCCTTTAAATACTTTAGTATCAGAAAATTGATATTTACTTACTCTATCGTAAATCAGTCTGCCGTTAAACACATAAGCATTCTGATTTTCTAAAGAAAAGGACGCTGGACACAACAGGATGGTGCTAATCAGGGTGCTGATCATTAGAAAATCAGAATGCTTAAGTGTTTAACGGACGGAAGATTTACAGGGTAATTCAAAGAGATCCGAATGGTTGCCGAAAGGGAACCGAACACTGAAAAATCAGCGTTCGGTTACCTTTCTTGGCCATTCGGCTATCCAGAGAGCAGGCAATTCGCCAAATCTTGGCGAATTGCCTGCACATACTGTGCCTGTTCGAGGGCAGTGAAATCATAGAAACATAGAAATTGTCGGCAGATAAGTGTCAGGCTCGCGCCAGGATGGAGTCATGGCGTGGCCTTATGTTTATTTTCCCAGACGCTGGGGGAGAGCAAATCAGGCAGACACAGGAAGCAGTATAAGTAATTAAGTGTATTCTCAAGGTAAGCACACAGCAACAGTCTTATATACACTTGCAGAATACTGAAAACAAATAGACAAGTCCTGCACAAAGGTAGTCTCTTCTGCTGTACCAGATATAGTGGACTAGGTAGTGCTCCACAAGTAGGGTCCAGGAGCTCTTCACAAAAGGTACCTTTAACACAGATAGCCACAGGAGTAGTCTGGATACGCAGGAATAGTGGGCTAAGCAGTGTCCACTGTTGACAAGATCCACAGGCCTGGAACCAGGAGCTCTTCGCAAAGGGTCTAGATGTAACGCAGGCAGGTGAATCAGGAACACTAGAATAGCAATAACAGCACAGAGGAATGTAGGGAATAGACAGACTCAGGGAGAGGCGGCTCGCAACACCTCACAAGTAAAGGGCAGGGAACACAAAATGAGAGAGCCCTGAGAGAAGGGTGTGTCCAGGTTTTATGCACACCACACACCAGATCAGGGCAGGAATTAACCCTTGAGTGATACAGACAGGCAGAGAATGGAAAGCCAGACTGGTCATAGCAGGTTCCCAGGGTTTAGGCATGACAATAAGAACCTTTCGGCCCATCTAGTCTGCCCAATTAAATGGATAATTTACCAGGCTTTATCTTTTGTTTAGGATAGCCTTATGCCTATCCCATGCCTGCTTAAATTCAATTACTGTTTTGGCCTCAGCCACTTCTACTGGAAGGCTGTTTCATGTATCCACTACCCTCTCAGTAAAATAATGCTTCCTGATGTTACTTTTAAACCTTTGCCCCTCTAATCTAAGACTATGTCTTAGAGAAGCAATGCTTCGGCTGTTCAGAGAACAAAAACCAGCAGTGAAAGGTTCCCTAAATGCCCTGTCATTTTGTGGTTTAATTCGGCAGGTTTATTCAGGCGAATCCCATAGGCTTCAATATTAAAAATATTCCCGTTTCAATTCAAAATTAGGGATGAGCTGTTCGGTTCGATTTGAACATCGCCTGTTCGGATGTTCGCGAACTCCGAACATTTCCACATGTTCGCCGTATGTTCGCCCACAATGGACCACAATGCACTTTTCCACTGGCCTGAAGCTTGTAATTGGCTACAGCCTGCGCCTGACAACAGTTTAGGTGCAAGACAGGTGCAACACTATGCCAATCACGGCTCAGAGTCCTGATTGGGCAAATTTTGCCCAATCATGGGCTCACAGAGCTAATTCCTGCAGCACACTATATAAGGCTTCACACAGCCCCAACACGTGTTTTTTGAGAGGAGATTGTTGTGTTAGTGTGTGTTCTCACTGCCACCAGCTATTGGGGGGGTCTCACTTCTACGAAATATCTGGGAATTGTAATCTGTGTGTTCTCAATGCCAGCAACTATTTTGGGGGTCTCATTTCTACAAAATATCTGGGAATTGTTCTAATCTTTGTGTTCTGACTGCCAGCAGCAATTGTGGGGTCTCATTTCTACAAAATATCTGGGAATTGTGGGGGTCTCACTTCTAGGGATGAGCTGTTCAGTTCGATCGGTTCGCAGTTCGCATCGAACATAGCCTGTTCGCATGTTCGTGAACTGCGAACATTTCCGTGTGTTCGCCGCGTGTTCGCCAACAATGTACCACAACGGATCACAATGCACTTTTCCACGGGCCTGAAGCTCGTAATTGGCTACAGCCTTGCACCTGACCACAGGTCTGGTGCAAGACAGGTTCAACACTATGCCAATCACGGCTCGGAGTCCGGATTGGGCAAATTTTGCCCAATCATGGGCTCACAGAGCTGAGTCCCGCAGCATACTATATAAGGTTTCCACGCAGCGCTTCTGCACGCATTTGAGAGGAGATTTCATAGGAGATTGTTGTTGTGTGTTCTTACTGCCGGTCTGCCACGCTACTGGGGGGGTCTGGGGAGGTCTCAGTTCTACCAAATATCTGGGAATTGAGGTGATCTGTGTCTTGTCACTGCCAGCAAGTATTTTGGGGGTCACTAATTTCTACAAAATATCTGGGAATTGAGGTGATCTGTGTCTTGTCACACAGCCAGTGCAACGCAGTATTTTGAGGGTCACTAATTTCTACAAAATATTTGGGAATTGTTATAATCCGTGTGTTCCCACTGGCTGCCACCCATCAGGGGGTCTCACTGATTTATAGGAGGTTTCTGCGACTTGTAATCTGTGTCTTCTCACTGCCACCCATCAGGGGGTCACACTGATTTATAGGAGGTTTCTGCGATTTGTAATCTGTGTCTTCTCACTGCCACCCATCAGGGGGTCACACTAATTTATAGGAGGTTTCTGCGACTTGTAATCTGTGTCTTCTCACTGCCACCCATCAGGGGGTCACACTGATTTATAGGAGGTTTCTGCGATTTGTAATCTGTGTCTTCTCACTGCCACCCATCAGGGGGTCACACTAATTTATAGGAGGTTTCTGCGACTTGTAATCTGTGTCTTCTCACTGCCACCCATCAGGGGGTCACACTGATTTATAGGAGGTTTCTGACACTTGTAATCTGTGTCTTCTCACTGCCACCCATCAGGGGGTCTCACTAATTTATAGGAGGTTTCTGGGAATTGTAATCTGTGTCTTGTCACTGGTTGCCAGCTATCAGGGTGTTGCACTGAGTTATACCAGAGTTCTGGAAATCTTTAATCTTTATACGAGAGTTGAATCAGAGTTCTGTATATATTTAATCTATATATCACTCACCATGTCTGAAAGACCAAAAAGGACAGGCAGATGCTCCCAGACACAGATAAGAGGGCAAGCAGCCCCTGTGTCAGGAGGCTGTGCCTCTGGTCGTGGTGGATGTGGTGCATCCTCTGCAGGGGCACGCTTGTCCTTTATAACTAGTGCTGGCCGTCTTAAGCAGCAGCAACATACAAAGGATTTGGTGGATTGGCTATCCTGGGCATCCGAGTCCTCGGATGATTAGGAGGATGAATATTTAAGTAGTGGGGGCATTGAAGGTGGGGATACCTGAAGGGAGGGTTTTGTGTGCCCAGAAACCCAAGGACTAGCACGTGGCTGGGAGTGTGCGATACGGTCATCCTCAGTGACCAGGAAGACTCGGAAGCTAATGCCACCTCCAACCTATGCTGCATGGGCTCCCTTATCTGCAAAACCTGCTAAAGGACCCCAGGATTCTTGCTATTAAGGAGAGGGATCATTACTGGTTGGCAAGCCTTCTTGATCCACGATACAAGGGTAAGGTTGCAGAGCTCATCCTGCCCTCACAGAGGGAGCACAGGATGACAAAACTTGAGGACGCTCTAAAGCGAAACTTGTGTAACACCTTTCAAGGCACTGGTAGGTTACCAAGTGATGACACATGTGCTTCTGAGGCTGGAGTTTATCAGAGGAAGAGCGGTGAAGGGGGCTGCTTGACTGATGCCTTTTTGAATTTTTTAGTCCATGACACCCAGGGACGTCAAATGTAGGCACCCATTGCCAGCATCTTCACCACATGGTGCAGGACTACCTAGGGGCAAGGGCAGACCTGGATACCTTTACAGCAGATGGCTTACTGAGTGTTAAGATTGGATCACTGGCCAGAACTTAGCCAATATGCTATGCAGCTACTAGGTTATCCTTCATCAGCGTGCTTTCTGAAAGGACGTTCAGTGCCGCTGGAGGTTTTGTCACAGACAAAAGAGTGTGTCTGTCCACCGACTCTGTATACCGACTGACATTTATAAAAATTAATCAGTCCTGGATCAGTAGCTATCACTCCCCTGATGTTGATGTAACTGAATAGATCGGGATGTCTTCTGCATTCCCAAAACCTCCACCACTGCACTCTTCCACAATACCTCAGAGGGGTTATGTTGTGAAGGCACCAGCCGGCACCAAAGGTCCAATATTTGGGTGCACTGACGTGTGTCCCAGATTCATATCATTGTAATATTTGACGGCAGGGTCCACCACTGCACTATTCCACAATATCTCAGCGGGGTTACGGTGTGAAGGCACTAGCTGGCACCAAAAGTCCAATTTTACTCGCGTCAGTGCACCCAAATATTAAGGCTTCATAGCACAGGGGTTAGAGCGCTGGTCTAGTAAACCAGAGTTTCCGAGTTCAAATCTCATTGGAGCCTTTAATGAGACTTTCTGCACATGTAGGTGCTGTCCATGAGCATTTGAATTTCTGCAATGGAATGAAAACTTTTTTGAGAGCTTGTGAAGCCTTCTAAGTGCAATCCTTCCAAGTGAGGCACAGAGAGATATTCTGGAGATACTCTGGAGGTAGTCTGAGGTTAGACAGGAGGTAGAAAAAATACAAAAAGGTAAGATTTGCTTGTTTTAAATCTATGCTTTCATTTTATAATGGCAGGCTTGGTACAGTTTAATAGCTGTCATGCATTCGTTTTTAGATCTAATTTTTTGGAGATTTGAAGTGTGCCTGATATGTAGGCAGTTCTCTTTATTGCAGCAGGAAATTGCCTTTTTGAAGTCTGAGATTTGTAAATTATCTGTTAGACAAACTCAGGCTATGACTGTTACAAAGCCACTGTCACAGAGGCCTCCTAGGAGCGGCAGATGGACTACTGTAGGATCTGGTAGACTTAGAGTTGTGGATAGAAGGCATGTCCCACAGTGTGTGGCTCTTCTTAATTCTTTTGAGGCACTTTCAGAGTGTAGTGGTAGACGGAAGTAGGCTCAGACACCAAAGTTGAGGAACCACCATCCCCTATGCCTAAGGTATGCCTGTGCATAACATTCAGGATAGGCAGATGTGCAATAGGGAATTTAATTTGTGGCTTCGGGAATGGTGTCGGGAGCAAAAATTTGGCTTTGTGTCCCATGATAGCTCTAATTGGAGCAGAAAGGAACTGAATTAAAAAAAGATGGTTTGCATCTTACTCATAGGGGAACATATGTTCTCAGTGAGAAGTTCAAAGGTTTCACAAAGGAATATTTAAACTAGGAGGGGGGACAAAAGGGTAAAAAACAATCTGCCCGATTTGTCCCCCAAAACTAAATCTGAGGGTGCAAGCTACATGCGGGGTAAAAAATGACAAGCTCAGAGTCGTGTCTATAAATGCTCGCAGTTTAGTCAATAAAATCAATGACCTGGAGGCAATGATGGCAGCTGAAAAAGTAGATTTAGTGGCGGTTACTGGGACATAACAATACCGGGGTACTCTTTATAAAGAAAAGACAGAGAAGGTAGGAAAGGAGGAGGAGTGGCCCTGTATGTGAAAAACAACATAAGAACAAACCAAATAAAAGTGAGTGAGGTGAACATAGAGTCAATTTGGGTTACGCTAACATTTGGCAATCATACAGTAGCTCGTGTAGGTGTGATCTATAGACCCCCTGAACAAGTAGAAGAGATAGATAATCTGCTGTTTGAGAAAACAGCCAAAATGGCAATGAAGGGGGAAGTTATTATCATGGGGGACTTTAATCTTCCTGATGTGAACTGGAAAACCAAAATAGCTGGGTGCACCAGGAGTACAAATATTCTAAACTCCCTACTGGGATTATCTCTAACACAAGTAGTTGAGGAGCCGACCCATAAAGAGGCCATATTGGACTTAATACTCACAAATGGAGGTTTGGTACCAGACATTGTTGTAGGTGAAAATTTAGGATCTAGTGATCACCAGTCAGTGTGGTTTAATATAAGAACAGGGATGGAGCTGCACCACACAAAAACAAAGATTTTAGACTTTAAAAAAACAGATTTTTCTAAAATGAGATTTTGTGTGAATGAGTCATTATCGGCCTGGAGGAGTTTTAAGGGAGTCCAGGAGAAATGGGATTATTTAAAGGAGGCATTATTGAAGGCCACTTGCAATTGCATTCGGCTTGTTAGCAAAAACAAAAAAGGGAAGAAACCACTATGGTACTCTACAGAAGTGGCCAAAATAGTGAAGAACAAAAAGATAGCATTCAATAATTATAAAAAACTCAAAGTGAAGAAGATAGGCAAACGTATAAGATTAGGCAGAAAGAGTCAAAGCTATTTATAAGAGCTTCCAATGCACACGCAGAAGAGAAAATAGCTCAGTCAGTAAAAAAGGGGGACAAAACATTTTTTAGATACATAAACGAGAAAAGAAAAGTAAAACAAGGAATAGTTAGATTAAAAACAAAGGAAGGAAGGTATGTAGAAGAGGATAAAAGTCTCGCTGACTGCCTCAATGAATATTTTTGTTCAGTCTTTGCATAAGAAAAGGAAGGAAAGGGACCTCAGTTAGGAGGAAACACTAAAGAGACATTTACATATGAGTTTACAGAGGAGGAGGTTCTACAGCAGCTGTCTAAAGTAAAGACAAATAAGTCAATGGGGCCTAATGGGATCCACCCTAAATTATCAAAAGAGCTCAGTGGTGTAATAGCAAAACCGTTAACAGATTTATTTAACCTATCCTTGTTAATGGGAGTCATTCCAGAAGACTGGAAATTAGCAAATGTTGTGCCCATTTACAAGAAGGGTAGTAGGGAGGAATCGGGGAACTATAGGACAGTTAGTTTTACGTCAGTAGTGGGGAAATTAATGGAAACCATGTTAAAGGAAAGGATTGTTGAACATCTAAAGACACATAGATTACAGGATCAGAAACAACATGGGTTTACCTCAGGGAGATCATGCCAAACTAATCTTATTGATTTTTTTGATTAGGTAACAAAAATAATAGGCAACGGTGGTGCAGTAGACATTGCTTATTTAGATTTCAGTAAGGCTTTTGATACTGTTCCGCATAGAAGGCTTATCAATAAATTGCAATCTTTGAGCTTGGATTCCAATATTGTTGAATGGATTAGCCAGTGGCTGAGTGACAGGCAACAGAGGGTTGTGGTAAATGGAGTTTATTTGGCGCAAGGTCTTGTTACCAGTGGGGTACCTCAGGGGTCAGTACTTGGACCCATTCTCTTGAATATTTTTATTAGTGATATTGCAGAAGGTATTAATGGAAAAGTATGTATTTTTGCTGATGACACAAAGATTTGCAACAGGGTTGACGTTCCTGGAGGGATCAGCCAAATGACGAGTGATTTAGGTAAACTAAAATGGTCGGAGCTGTGGCAATTGAGTTTTAATGTGGATATGTGCAAAATAATGCACCTGGGGCGTAAAAACCCAAGGGCTGAATATAGAATATTTGATACTGTCCTAACCTCAACATCTGAGGAAAGGGATTTAGGGGTTATTATTGCAGAGGATCTAAGGGTAAGTAGTCAATGTAATAGAGCAGCAGGAAATGCTATCAGAATGCTTGGTTGTGTAGGGAGAGGTATTAGCAGTAGGGAAAGGGAAGTGCTCATGCCACAGTACAGAGCACTGGTGAGACCTCACTTGGAGTACTGTGTGCAGTACTGGAGACCGTATCTCCAGAAGGATATAGACATCTTAGAGAGAGTTCAGCGAAGGGCTACTAAAATGGTGTACGGCTTGAAGAAAAGTTACCAGGAAAGGCTTAATGATCTTAACATGTATAGCTTGGAAAAAAAGACGAGACAGAGGAGATATGATAGAAACATTTAAATACGTAAAGGGAATCCACCAGGTATAGGAAGGGAGTATAATTAAAAGGAAACAAAGTAGCAAAACAGAGGACATAGTCTTAGATTAGAGGGGCAAAGGTTTAAAAGTAACATCAGAAAGCATTATTTTACTGAGAGGGTGGTGGATACATGGAACAGCCTTCCAGTTGAAGTGGTTGAGGCCAAAACAGTGATTGAATTTAAGCAGGCATGGGATAGGTATAAGGCTATCCTAAACAAAAGATAAATCCAGGTAAAGTATCCATGTAATTGGGCAGACTAGATGGGCTGAAAGGTTCTTATCTGCCGACATTTTCTATGTTTCTATGTAATGCACCTGTTGTTACTTTCATCCAAAGCCTGCATAAGTTTCACCATAATTTTTGCCAGAAAATCACTAAACTTGTTCTGCGTATCCTAAAACTTCTCCTCTTTTCATACAGGCTGCCGCCCCAAGCAGTTATTTATGAATAGATGAAAGGAAAACCATTTACCGTCATTTGAAATGTCATTTTTTTGTTTTTAAATGTTTCTATAAATCCTACAAATCTGCCACTTCACGGACAGGTTATGGGGATCTCCTAGGCACGATATTTGAAGGAATTTTTCGTTTTTATTCTTAACCTTTATGTCATGGAAAAATCACTGTTCTTTTAAAAACTTATTTTTTTTAAACTTTTTTCCTTGTTTCCTGTCCCCCAGGGCACTACCCGGATCCCCAGACACCTTTTATGGCAAATATCTTGCAAATATTCCCTCTTGGAGGGCACTCTAAAATTCGAACGTTCGAGTCCCATTGACTTGCATGGAGTTTGAATCCTGTTCGCGTTCGAATTCAAACTTTTTCAAATGTTAGTGTTAGAATGCGAACTGAACACGGGGGTTTTCAGCCCATCACTACCGCAGAGAGGCGCTTTCCAGCAATGTGTGGATTCATTTGCTGCATTAATTATACCACAGAGAGGCGCTTCCCCACAGTGTGTGGATTCATATGCTGTATTAATTATACTGCAGAGAGGTGCTTCCCCGCAGTGTGTAGATTCAAATGCTGCATTAATTATACCACAGAGAGGTGCTTCCCCGCAGTGTGCAGATTCATATGCTGCATTAACCACTTGGCTGCTAAGGACGCCAAGTGCTCCTCCTGTGCTATGGACGCACTGAGCGCGTCCTAGCACAGGAGGCCCCAAACGGCTGGGATACCAGCCGATTGCTGTGCCCCCCTGGTGCGGGCTGACGTCCAAGATGTCAGCCCAGCACTCCGGGACCCAGGCGGGGACAATAGATGTCATCACGCTAGCATGATGACATCTATTTCAGGCGCCTACCCCGCGAGTGCGGAGGAGGTGCCTGGAAGTAATATGGGAGGTCCTTTGGACCTCTCTCCCTCCCAATCGGTTGGGACAGCAGTGAAAGGCAGGCACCATTTGAAAGGGCACAGCCTGCCCTGCCAAATAGTGGCTGGCTTTAACCCCTTGGGGGTCGGATCGTTATTCGGCAACGAAAGGCGCCAGGCACGACCCTCTCCCGTAGCTGGCCGACATCTTGGATGTAGGCCAAGCTTCCGGGATCTCCCCCTAACAACTGGCGTCATCGTGCATAGCGCGATGACGTCAGTTCTGGAGTTAACCCCTAACTGCCACCAATGGTGGAGATAGGGGGTTCCAATGAACCCCCTATCTCCCGATCCATGGCAGCTAAGGGTTAATGTTGGATCGGCCAGAGCAAAAAAATGATAAAAAATGAAAAATAAAAAAATATTTAAAAAAAGTTACGAAATTATATCGTTTTGTATCGGAAATCTTTTCGTATCGGACGTTTTTGGAATCGATCCGATTCGGAAAATCGGCAGAATCCGAATCACCGAATCGGACCGATTCGTGAAAAAAACGAATCGGTCCGAATCGAAATGCACATCCCTACTATATTGTTATATTGCCTACCGCGCTTGTTACAGTCTCAGTGTGTATATGCTGTGGTGCCACGCTTATTCCTAGATACATGCCTGTTTTGTTTAGCGCCGAGTCTAAATACCATTTAAGTTACCCTATTACCACTCCAAACTGGAGTGTATGAGAACCCTGCCTGTTGCCAAATTGGAGTGTATATCTGACCACGATTCTTCTATTACCTGCTGTATAAGTTTACTTAGGTGGCCTGACTCAAGAGGCTCCCAAGCTGTCAGCAAAAGTAACCCTTTGTATCCCAGTACACACCCGCTCTTGAAACCTGCTGCCTCCTTCTTATACTCTCTATTCCTGGTGTGTCTGTTCTCGCTGGCTGGGATTGATAGAGTTAGCGGTCCCAACCATTTCAAGGATCAGAGGGATAGAAGTCTGTCCAAGAGGATCCTCACCACGGTTGTCAAGGGTGAGCAGGACAGCGAAAGTGACACCCGTCCTGTTTCACTAGTTCCACTAGCATCAAAAGTGCTAGAAAGACTAGTCTACGCCGACTTTACCCACTTCCTATCCTCCAAATCCTTGCTTGACCCACTTCAATCTGGCTTTCGCTATTAACACTCAACAGAAATCGCTCTCACAAAGGTTACTAATGACCTCCTTTCCGCTAAATGCAGTGGCCACTACTCCATACTCATCCTACTTGACCTCTCAGCTGCCTTTGATACAGTCGACCATCCCCTCCTCATAGAGACCCTCTTCTCTCTGGGTCTATGTGATACCACCGTCTCCTGGCTAAAATCTTACCTCTCCAATAGATCATTTTCTGTATCCCTTGCTGGCAATTCCTCCTCTTCAATGCCTCTGTCAGTCGGCGTACCTCAAGGCTCAGTCGGAGATCCTCTGCTCTTCTCCATCTTTACATCCTCACTGCGTAAACTAATCACCAGCTACGGCTTTAAGTATCATCTAATGCTGATGACACACAGATCTACCTCTCCTCTCCCAATCTCTCTCCCTCTGTTCTCTCTCAGGTCAGCGACTGTCTGTCTGGGATCTCTGACTGGATGGCCTCTCATTACCTGAAGAACAATATGTCCAAGACCGAGCTCCTTCTAATTCCCCCTCTACCTCTACTCCAATTTCTGACTTCTCTATAATTGTTGATGGTATCACTATACTTCCTTCTGCCCAAGTCCGCTGCCTCGGAGTGACTCTTGACTCCAGTCTTTCTTTCAGCCAATACATCCAATCACTCTCCTCATCTTGCCGCAATCACCTCCACAACATCTTCTTCAGTTTCGCCCATTTCTGAGTGCCGACACCATCAAGCAACTTATCCACTCGCTTGTTTTCTCCCGCCTGGACTACTGCAACAACCACCTGACTGGCCTTCCTATCTCCCGCCTCTCCCCCCCTGCAGTCCATCCTAAACGCATCAGCTCGGCTTATCCATCTCACTCGTTGCTCTGTCTCTGCCGCTCTTCTCTGTGAATCCTTACACTGGCTCCCCATCCACAGTAGATTCAAATTCAAACTACTCACCTTGACCTACAAAACCCTTACTAATCCCGCTCCTCACTACCTGTCCTCTCTAATCACCAAATACACCCCAGCCCGTCCCCTAAGATCCAGCAATGACCTGCTCTTGGCATCCTCCACCATTACCTCTTCACATGCCAGACTGCAGGATATTTCTCGTGCGGCGCCAACCCTATGGAATACGCTTCCACGCAATATCAGAATGTCCCCAAATCTGGCTTCCTTTAAATGCTCCCTAAAGACCCTTCTGTTTAGGGAAGCCTACCACCTGACTCCATAACAAGACATCCGACTGACCCAAAAATGGTCCTCACCTCTCCCTGCATTAACTCATTACTGTAGCCCCTCCTCCTGTTTCTAATACCCTCAACCATCTAGATTGTAGCTTCCCATGGGAATAGGGCCCTCACGTTCTCCTGTATCTGCTGACAGGAATACTGACCTGTCTCCTGTATGTATTGTAGAATTGTCCTATCTATATCCATTGCACCTTGTACAGCTTGAATGTGTTGGCGCTTAAATAAATAATAAATAATAAATAATAATAGGCACTATACAGTGGCTGAGTAGTAGATTATAATAAGGGGTATTTATAAAGCACCAACAAGTTACGTACAATGGGAGAGACAGAATAACAAATATGCTTACAAGTTAAACACATGGAACAGTAGGAGAGAGGACCCTGCTCGAGAGCTTGTACTCTAAGAGGAGAGGGGTGACCCACTAGCTGAGGGTAAGTGACAGAGTAAGTGAAGTAGTGGGGTGCAAGTGGGGGCAATAAATGTACAATGGGATTATGGAGTGAGCCGATAGGCTTCTCTAAAGTAATGTTTTTTCAGAGGCTTCTTGAATGCCAGAAGCGATGAGGAGAGTATAATGTTGCAGGGGAGGGAGTTCCACAAGAAGGTGGCAGTTCGGGAGAAGTCCTGAAGGCAAGAGTTGGGGGGGTGTGGGTACGGGGAGAAGATAACATCAGATCATTGGCAGAACAAAGTGGTTGGGAGTGGGACGGTATGTACCTACTAAGGAAGGAGATGCCGGCAGGGGCACGTTTGTGGAGAGCTTTGTATTTGAGCACCAATATTTTTAATTGGATTCAATAGGAGACAGGAAGCCAGTGTAGAGATTCTCAAACGGGCTAGAGGTGCGAGAGGTGAGGTGGATGAGCCTGTCACAGGCGTTCATCACAGACTGCAGAGGGAGAGTCTGGGATTTCTTAAAGCCAGCGTGAAGGGGGTTACGGTAATAAAGGCGGGAGATAATAAGAGCTTGGATGAGCATTTTAGTAGAGTCTTGATTAAGAAAGGGACGGATGCGTGGAATGTTGTTTAGGTGGAAGCGAAAGGATTTGGTTAGCGACTGAACGTGAGGAGTGAAGTAGAGATCAGAGTCTAAGAGGACCCGAATGCAACAAGCCTGTGAGGTAGAAGTAGTGGTGGCACCATTCACCTGAGGGAAAATGGGCACAGGAATATTGGCTTTGGAGGGAGGGAAGATTAGAAGTTCAGTTTTAGAGGTTGACAGCCGACAGGCAAGCTGTGACGCGATCCAACACAGTAGGAGAGAGATCGGGAGAGGAAAGGTAGATTTGGGTGTCATCAGCATAGAGATGATATTGCAGTCCATAGGAAGAGATAAGGTTACTCAGAGTAGTGGTATAGATCGAGAAGAGTAGGGGACCAAGAACAGAGACTTGAAGTACCCCAACTGAGAGAGGAATTGGGGTTGTAGAGGCACCAGCGAAAGAGACCCTGAAGGAGCAAAGAGAGAGATAGGAAGAGAACCAGGAGAGAGCAGTGTCACTGAGGCCAAGCTGACACAGGGTGAGGAGCAGGAGAGGGTGGTCAACCGTGTCAAATGCATCAGAAAGGTCAAGAAGAATGAGGAGGGAGAAGTGACCTTTGCTTTTAGTAGCAACTAAATCATTGGTCACCATGGTCAGAGCAGTTTCAGTAGAGTGCTGGGAGCGAAAACCGGACTGGTGAGGGTCAAACAGCGAGTTAGCAGTGAGAAAATTTGTTAGCTGTGTAAGGCTCACTCCCGGAGGAGCCGCTGAATAAACCTCGGGTTAGTCTCACCGCACTAGGAAATAACTATACACCAGCACTGTTGTGGATTTTTATATATTATATTCTTTACTGATCCCAATAAAGCAGCATATATTACGCATATATGGTATTTGAATGACAAGAATTCGTAACGCAGGAAAAACACGCAGCGGTAAAAGAAACGGTTAACCCCCTCAGTTCTGGAGTGTAAGTCCCGTGAATAATAGCTCAAAAATATGTATGTGTGTTGTCTAGGGTACCCGGGTACTGTGTTCAACTGGCCAGTGAATGAAACAAAACAATCTTTGACTAGTCACCGTTGGGTCCCTGTGAATTTAAACAATATTGCAGCGTGTGTTTCTGTTTTGGAACTGCGGCCTGGAGGCCTCTCACCAATCCGATGAGCGAAACTGTACAACACTTGATGCCTCGACCAAAGAATCTTCTCCGCTGTGTACTGGGACTCCGTGCCACTGAATCTGCTCCCTGCTTGCCAAATCTCTGCAACTGGAACAACGATCCACCACCTGCACTCCCAATCGATCAGCGCAGTCTCCTAACTCGGGGTCCTGCCGGATCTAGCTTTTCCTCCAGACCTCTCAGCGCTGCGCAGGTAGGTCTCAACACGATTACTATACTGATCTCCAGCACCAGTATGACAGCGTCTGTACTCCAGCCTGGTTGCGATCCCTGACAGCTCCAACGTGCATCCTCCACCTTTCACTGCTCCACTCACTCTCCTTCTCCCTTGCACGAGGCTGCTGATCTCTTTCCTCTTCCTGTACCACCTCCTTCCTGTCCTCACGCAAAGGATGATGGTCGCGGTAGTTCAGTTTTGTCCAGCATAGTCCACAATGTCTCTGTCTCCCTCTGGTGGCAGCAATAGTTCAATGCACCAGAATACAGTGTTTTTAAAGCAGTGCTACACTCTCCCCCCCTTAAACTCTTGGGTCCCTCCAAGGGAGTGTAACAGTGCAATATTTATATTAATCAATACATTCAGGTTCAGTAGCAAACATAGAATGGGTCAGATATACATCCTCGAGTTGACTCATGTCCCTAGCTACCTCAGCCAGCATAGCAGACACTTTGGGCAGCCTTCACACAGTTGTAACCGCTTCTTCTGTGCTATGTCCCGGTGAATCATATGTAAGTCTCTGAGGAGGCCGTATTAAACGTTTAGGCTCAGATTTATCAATTTCCTCTTCAGGTGGAAGGGCTCAGGCTCAATTCTCTCTTCTACAACCGGAGCAGACACCTCTTCAGAGTACAAGCCTTCCAGTGAAGGCATAGAACTATAGTCTATTGATACATCTTCTAGGATTTCAGGAACTTCCAAGGTTTCAGGTACTTCAGGTCTGAATTCTGGAGCATCAAGCCTCAGGTTACTTTCACACTGAGCAGAGGCTGGAATAACTTCTTCAGGCTCAGGTGGGCGCACCCAGCTCAAACACCAGTCCTCTTCCTCACTGTCTTCTTCACTTTCTCCGACAGAACGTAACTGCTGAGACCGAACAAGGAACAGGCGGATTAGGCAAGGAAAGTTTGTCTCCAACTGGTATCCGTACCACCTCTCTCAAAGGTAACAGATGATTTCTGTGCCAGTTCTTTAGAGGCCCGGCCTTTCCATCGGATGGATTTGGTATACCCATGAGCTGGGGCAGTATCCATGTGCTGGGGCAGTATCCATGTGCTGGAGCAGTATCCATGTGCTGGGGCAATATCCATGTGCTGGGGCAGTATATCCATGTGCTGGGGCAGTATCCAAGTTCTGGGGCAGTATCCATGAGCTGGGGCAGTATATCCATGTGCTGGGGCAGTATATCCATGTGCTGGGGCAGTATCCATGTGCTGGGGCAGTATATCCATGAGCTGGGGCAGTATCCATGAGCTGGGGCAGTATCCATGTGCTGAATACTGAATACATTTAGAATGTATGTAGCATGTTTGAAAAAGCAAAAACAATTGGCTAAATCGCAAATAAAATCGCAATCGCAATCAGTGGTGTATTTTGGCCTAGGCCGACTAGGCCCAGGCCTAGGGCGCACTTTCCAGGGGGCGGCGGCCCGCACTGGGTGGCCCCACCCCTAAAAAAAATAAAAAATTCAGGAAGGATACATTGAGATTTCACTAATTTTCAAGTATGTCCTGGGTAGGCAAGGCCTAGGCTTTCACTTTCCAGGGGGCTGCAAAAAACCTCACCACTAAATGGGTTACTCACAGAGCACTGAAATGATGCCAACTTTTTGGTGTTCTGTAGTTCCCTGCACTTAGGAGAATAAAATTTCCCCACCCTGCAGTGAATTCACCATTCACCGGAGGGTCCACAAAGTGCATGGAGTCGGCCGCTGAATGCTGCCACCACAAACCCGTGGCCTACTGTTTTCAAAAGAACTACTGAACGAAAATGTCTGGAATTTACATATAAGATCCTATGATTGATAATAAAAAGTTCTGTTACAGAAAAAAGAAAAACTGCTATTAAAAAAAAGGGGGGGAATTTTGCCCAAAAAAACCTGAAAAATGACTAAAAGGTACTAAAAAAAAATCAATAAGTAAAGACTTTTTACTGCAGATTAAAATAATAAATGATTTATTAGATATTGCATAAAAACGGGAATATTTTTAACATTGAAACCTATGGGGTTCGCCTGAATAAACCTGCTGATTGAAACCACCGAACATCAGGGCATTTCACTGCCATTTCTCTGAGTCTCAGTACCACATGACTGGCTGAACCACGTGAGACGCACGTGTGCAGCTGCCCGCCCTTTCGTTAACACAGACTCTATTCTGGACTGAACACCCACCGGGAAGGGAATCAAAGCTACAGTGCACCCTCTGGCAGTGGCACCCCACTGCTGACAAGATGGCTCCACAGCATAATTGCTGTATGCTCATATACACTCAGTTTGCTGGGAGTTTTACTGCAGTGGATTCTGATGCACTCATACCCTGTTTCCCCGAAAATAAGACCTACCCCGAAAATAAGACCTAGTGTGTTTATTTGATAACTGGGCAAATATAAAACCTACCCTGAAAATAAGACCTAGTTGTAGGGCAACTTGAAGAGTTGCGGGAGAGAATTCGTGATACCGGAGCCAGAGGAAGCGTGGCAGCAGTGGAGAGAGCAGAGCCACATAAGACTGCGGTCACACGAGTGTTCTTTGAGCAGAAGGAACATCCGTGAGACTGGACTTTCCTTCCACTCTGATGCCAGTGTGGCCACCTCGCTGAGCGCAGTTAGTGCGCTCAGTGCTACACACAGTGCGATCCTCCTATGGAGGATCATGCTTTGAAGCCCGTCTGCGTCCGTCGTAGCTGTTTGACGGGGAGGCTGAAATCACGTCCAGTGGTAGTGCACACAATTCGTGCGCACGCTGCACCATGTGACCCACTCCCTCCAGCCGTCACACAGCTGCAATGGGCGCAGGGAAGTGTGGTCACATGGACACTCAGTGCGTTCCTTCTGCTCAAAGAACGCTAGTGTGGCCGCAGCGTTAGCCAATGCATCCTCTAACGCCAGCTCCTGTCACAGGTGGAGGGATACCAGATGTACACCATCAAAAAAACACTAACATAAAAATAAGACCTACCCTGAAAATAAGACCTAGTGTGTTTTTTGGGGGCCAAAAAAATATAAGACAGTGTCTTATTTTCGGGGAAACACGGTACACACCGCACATTGCATTGCTGGGAGTTTTATTGCTGTGGATTCTGATACGCTGACACACACCACACATTGCATTTGATGTGAGTTTTATTGCAGTGGATTCTGATGCACTCATACACACCGCACATTGCTTTGCTGGGAGTTTTATTGCTGTGGATTCTGATACGCTGACACACACCACACATTGCATTGCTGTGAGTTTTATTGCTGTGAATTCTGATACACTCATACACACCGCACATTGCATTGCTGGGAGTTTTATGGCTGTGGATTCTGATACGCTGACACACACCAAACATTGCATTGATGGGAGTTTTATTGCTGTGGATTCTGTGATACACACTGCATATTACTGTGAGTTTTATTGCCCTGGAGCTCTGGGATACGCTCATACACACTGCACATTACTGTGAGTTTTATTGCTGTGCAGTTCTGTGATATGCTCATACACAGTACCCATTTCTGTGGGTTTTATTGCTGTGCAGCTCTGTGATACGCTCATATGCAGTGCATGTTTCTGGATTTTATTGGTCAACCAATTAGAGCGGCTGTGATCCCGTTTACTTGACATGCGTGGTTGTTCTTTGTAAAAATGCTTGAATTTAAACATTTCATAATTTTCTTAATCTCAATAGATACATTTGAAATGGTATACAAAATATACAAGTAGGCACTTGGTATCCACTTTTAATATAAAGAGAGGAAAAGGTGGAGCTCTAAGAGGAAAAGGTGGAGCTTAAAGAGGAAGGGTGGGGATTAACCAGGAATTTGCCAATTGTTCAGCTAATTGATATAACCGGTATTCTAATTGGTTTATTCGGTCATTCTGATAATTTCGTTTAAGGTATCTATTTCTGCGGATCCTATTACGCTCGGGCCTAGAATTATTTGATGTGTCAGAATCAGCATTACTACTTCTGTTCTGACGGTGTGATCTGGGCCTGGGGTCTCCTGTCTGACCTCCCCTTCTATTTTCAGGGACCTTAACGCGAGGGGGTGACCTACCTATTTGAGGGGGATCATCACTTTTGAGGAGAATCACTAGATTGGGGATACCTATTTCTTTGGGCAAACCTAGGCCCTTGGGCATATTCCCTGTGACTATTGTGCGGTCGTGGCCATTGCTCATATCTTCTGCAGTCATTGGGTGACCTCTGCTCCCCACTTCTTGGTGGGTGCGGGGCAGGCGTGACCCTGGGGATAGATAAACTTGATTTTATTGTGAAAAATTCATTTAGCATCTCAACAGTGCAGCCTCCAATATGTTAGAGATTATTGACTTCTTTAATAGGTCAGGGATATATTAATTATGACGTATATTTTTCTTATTGTAGATATATATAGATATATATATATTATTGACAGTGCCTCCAATACCAGTGGTATAAATTGGTATTTAACCCCTAAAATAGGGATTAATAACCAATCAATGAATATATGTCTTAACAAATATATGGCTCGTTATCCCGAGTTCTTTTGATGCTATCTAGATATTTTTAAACACAATAAAATCAATAAAGATGATATGAGACTGCGAAACGGTAAAACAATTCAAACCAAAATTTATTTACACGTCACGTTTCATACAATCATATGTTATCAACGGATTAGCAAGATACAATTTATAAGTGATTATAGATCGTGATTAGTAGCGATACTGTGACACGCAATAATCTAATGGACAGATATTTTAGGTTTATAGACCGCACCACAGATATACATGCCTCAATTCTTAAACACCAAGCTCTGTTCCATTCACTTAAACCTTTCCCATTATAAACCAATCCTCCACCTGGCTAAGATAAACACTCAGTTACTGGGCATCACCTGCAGCACAATTTATTATTGTGGGGGCCTATTCACTAAATGCAACTTCCTTCAGGGAGATACATAACACACTCGATAGGGATACTATCTCTTCCACAGATCAATCACAGCACTTCATTCGATATACGTTACCCAACGCTTCTTAATGACTTACAATGCATGCATTCATTCGGAAGGGCTGCAAGATGGATATGGAAGGAGTTATGCTAGGTTATGGATGGGGCGGACAGCACTTGACATCTAAAAGCTATTTCACGGTCCCAGCGTATCTCACTATAGGTATATAATTGATATTTTTAGATGTCCACAAACAGTATTCTCGGAATATAAATAATTTCACTAAATTATGGCTCAAGTATGCAGCCAGTAATAGTTTCTCCCTTAGCAGTCCTCTGCAGGGGACTGGAAGGTGAAATTTACTATTCTGATTATTAGGCTCAAACAGCAAAATAATTCATTTATATTCCTTTAGTTTGTGATGGACATCTAAAATCAGGACTATGCAATTAGAAAATAGATATCATATTATTCATGCATACTTTACCATCTGGTTAGTGAAGATAGAGTGGTGGAAGATTAGGGTGTGGTCGGTCTTAAAGGGGCGGCCGATGATAATTGCCTTTCTTCCCTCCAAGCGTCCCTCAGGTCTCTCCCCAAGCTTTTCTCAGTGTCCCTTCTGCTCTGGAGTGTCCCCTCTATATAGTGGTCTTCCGCCCAGTTTTAGATCTAGCCCATCACTATGTGGCCTCATTTGATTGGAGGATATATATATTCATCAACTCCAGGGGTCTGTCCAGGTGTTATATTACCTGGCCAGCAGATGGCGCTCTCAGATCATCCATCAACCTTCTGCAGGAATTAATTTATGTGTTTGGCCAATCTTTTACTGGTTTGGGGTCTTTTATTCCTATATCCCGGGACTCCATAGATTTTATTAACAAATCAAAATTTATTTCTATTGTGGCATCGCCAGCATACTTCGCCACGGCGTGTGTGCATCTCATCCCCCTTTACTTATATCCACAGGGATGTGTATGTGAGGGGACATACATTCATTCATTCATTCATTCATTCATTCGTGGTATCGTTTTTAACATTCACATTATACCAGACTTAATCGGCTTCATGCGGGTTAGTACACCAGACATTTGTAATAATCAACTGAATGTGGTAGGGCCTCTGTTTTTATAAGATGCTAAAATTATCAGTTCTAACTAATAAATATTCTCATACCATATAGTACATATTGCCGAATAGCATAGCATTACAAGCTGGTTTACCCAAGCCATTTAACCTTCTTTGGGTTTTTTTCCTTTATTGGGCAACCCATTGTTCCATGTTTACGTGGTCTTTCAGAGTTTCGATGTGACGAAATAAACACAATACTGAGATTTCTATCTTAGTTGTCCTTGTGTTCCCTTACTTTTAAACCATTTGATCTAACATCTGTTTGTTTCTCACAACCAGAATTAATTAAGGACAATGGATGTTTGCTGATAGATAACGAGTCTTGCTTGTTACATTGTCTTTAGAAAGCATATTCTTGTTATATATTAACGACGCAGACAAGTTGTTTGCGTGACGCAATTCCTGGCCCCAAATTTAAACATTCCTGCGTTATAGAAATTTCATATCTAAAAAGGTCTGACAGTACGACACGGGGTATTCGGGAAGGTCATCACTTTGTTAGGATATCCAAAACCATGTAAGAAGATTTGGAAGTGTGGAAATCCTTTTTGGTGGGGTTTAATGGGGTGGCCTTATTCCCTTCAGAAGAGGTTTTGGCGAAGGAGCTGCAATTTTTTTTTACGGACACCTCGGGAGGTGTTGGTTTTGGGTATTTTGGGGGACGTTGGTGTGCTTCTCGTTGGCCTGATGTTGGTTGGCATCTTCTTTGGTGCGGAATTTGGCCTTTTTGGAGTTGTTTCCAATAGTAGTGGCCTTGGAGCTGTGGGGAGGTGCTCTGGAGGGAAGAAGGATTCTGTTCCGTTCTGACAACATGGCGGTGGTGTCGGCGGTTAATTCTTTGTCGGCTTCATCATTGCCAGTCATCAGACTGCTGAAGAGATTTGCGTTGATGTGTCTTAAGTTTAATGTTTAATGCAGGACAAGGCATGTCCCGGGTCGTCTTAACTCAGTGGCGGATGCTTTGTCTCATTTTCAGTGGGGCAGGTTTCGTTCCTGGCTCCGTTGGCAGAGGAGGTGGGCACCCCTTGTCCGGAGGGCCTTTGGCAGCTAGGCTCAGAATTTTTGGAAGATGGGGAGAGGTTCTTTGTCTGAGTCATCTTGGAAGGCCTACTCGCGAGTATGGAGGGATTGGGACGCTTTGGCTGAGCGGTTTAGGTACGTGGCAGTGGGCGGTTTGGATGAGGAAAGTCTGCTCAGAGCATACCTAATTCGGTTATTTGAGTCTGGGGCATCTCCTGGAGTGGTTCGGCAGTCTTTAGCCGCCTTGGCTTTCCTTTTTCAGGTATCGGGCCAAACCCTTTGTGGGACCACACCTGTCTATATGCCTACGTATAAGCCAATTGAATGCTCCTTTTAATTCAATTCCACTAAGTGTCTATGTGTATAATAATTTTCCATCGGCTGCGCCATATACAAATGTATTAGATGAATTATATGGAATGACCCAACGCTGACATTGCAATACGTCGTTTAATGAAGGTTCCTGTCGGGCCAGTTGATCATCTTGCCAAATAGATAGATAAGCGACTTAATTAAGTCCTTTTTGGTACCTTGATATTCTAACATCGTGCGTCTATTTTAAGCCAAAGAATTTTCGATATGGTTTTGTGCACTATTTAAGCATTCCAATATATTGGTCTGGGAGGTTACCTGACATTATTTTGATGTCCAATTTATAATTGCTGGTTTGGTTCTAATTGTATTCATAAGATGACACTGTGGTTTTGCCATAAGAATTGATTTTCACCAATTATCAGCTGGAACGCCTGGATGCAGTATATATTTTCTATCCCCGTGGCTCACAATTTCGTCATAATTATCCAATTCTTATACCAATAGTAGAGCTATACACTCTGTATGATTACCCGTAATTGGGAACCCATTTTTATTAGGGTGCACCATTACCAATTGGTCCTAATAGGACATGGTGTCAAGTCCTTTGTGACATATCAGAACGCATCATCATTGTGCTCCACTGTGTTTTTTACGTATGTTTTGTATTATGTGTGGATTGTTTTTTCATTATTATCTTTAATAAAGTTGTTCTTTCGTTTTTCATCATACAAATATTCTGTACTTTTTTTAATTCATTATAGTTATCACGAGATTTCTAACTTTTCTGAAAATGAGTTTGTTGTTTAACCAAAACTTTGAGTTACCTACCCCAAAACATGTATTCTATAACCCAATGTGTTCCACTCCACTTTAAAAGGTTTTCCAGTTAAATTAAATAAACAACTAGTATAATAAAACCTTATAATATATGTTGTACTCTAAAAACTCAAGTTAGTCCAATACATCGTTACTAAAAAATGTTTTGTTCCACATTTTAATAAGGTTTTAAATGTCATTTGACTGTATTGTGCGTTGACTCTTAAAAAACATAATTGAATTCATTAAATATATTAAACCTTATTACAATAAGACTCTCATATAATAGCAATAACAATACAAATGGTTTATTTAGTTTTTGAAATAGTTGCTTTGCATTCTTCCACACTACACTATGTATTTCTCAGAATACAAAGCAATAAATATAGGTTGTCTTATTATATTCAGATATTTTAATTCTGGATGAACACCAGGAAAATGTCTTTCAAGAAAACATCTTATTTAAGTGTCAATCCCTTGAAGGCATCAGGAACAAAAATTGAAAGCAAGAATGTCTTGGATGGAAAGGTAGCAATTGTGACGGGATCAACGTATGGGTATGTTAATTATAAACTAAAACTTTATACAAATGCTTTTAATTGGTAAAAAAAAAATTCTTTTTAATATTATCTGTTGAACAATCCATTTTTTTTGTCAAGAATCCAGTTTTCGTCATAATTTAAACTAGAACTATTATAAAATAAATCTATGAATAAATACTATTTATTTTCTTGGGGTGGAATACATATGTGTTTCTGTACATTTGTGGATAACAGTTCTCCCTCCTACTCATGGTGCCATAGCTTAACTAACACTTTCACTGCCATTATTGAAAATACTCGATTTTGAAAAGCAACCACTGGTGCCCGAGATCGAGTAAACTTTATCTGGTCTGATTCAGCAGCACTGCAAACGAAACTCTAGGGCAGGGGTCAGCAACCTTGGCTCCATGATGTTTTGGAAACTACATTTCCCATGTGGCTCAGTCAGTCTAATGGATGACTGAGCATCATGGGAGATGTAGTTCCCAGAACATCAGGGAGCCAAGGCTGCTGACCCCTGCTGTAGTGAGTTCATGGGAAATAACCTGGAAATGAACGGGTTAAAATGGGGAAAGATATACATTTTAGGTAAGACAGACAGTTAAATTTAACAGAATAAAGACATATAATATAATTGCTTCAATAAAAATATCTGAAACAAATAAACAAAAAGCCTAAAGACATTTAATCAGAAGAAATACCTAAACATTGAGAAAGTGCTAATTCAGAAATTCCAAGCATCAATTGTGAGTCAAAGAATTTTACAAGAACCCTTCCAAGGTGTAGAAAATATTGGCAAAGCAAAACCTAGACAAACCACCCATAGCAACATAGAGAGGATTTGGTGGATTGGCTAACCAGGCCATCCTCATCCTCCGAGTCCTCTGCCTGCCAGGCTTATAGTGGTTTACAGTCCACCTCAGCTGCCAAAGCATCTAATGCAGCCTCCATGTCCACAGCTACTCCTGCCGTAGTCTCACCTATCACACACAGAGGAGTCAGCTGAATTGTTTGACTACAATGACAGTGACATGCTGCTTGAGGATGCACAGCAACTACAGTGCTCTGATTCAATCTCTGAGGTTGAGGAAGGGAGTATAATCAACCTAGAGGAAGGGGGTGCCAGTGATGACACACAAATAACTGGCACTCATGTTGCCCCAGCAGCTGCAGCATACTGCCAAGTTGGCTCCAGTGACGAGGAGATAGGGGGTGATGACAATGATGAGGAGGTCACTGACTCCACCTGGGTGCCTGATCGAACTGAGGAGTCAAGTGAGGAAGAGGAGGAGGAGGCACAACAGACACGAGGCACAATATCCTTTATGACCAACCGTAGCACTAGCCAGTCCAAGGCATCAGATGTCAGAGCTGCTCAGGTGCAGAGCGCTGTTGTCTCAAAACACACATCCAGGAACTCTGCTGTCTGGGAGTTCTTTAAGAAATGTGCAGCAGACTGCACCGTTGCTATTTGTAATCTATGTCAGATGAGGCCCAAGCGTGGAAAAGACACCAGACTCTTGGGTACCATGTGCTTGAGGCGACATATGACCACCTGCCACTCATCCCGTTGGCGCAAAACTTTGCGTAGGTCCTCCTCACCTGTCTCTACCCCTACTATATGTCCTGCCATGTCATTGACTACAACCTCCACTGACAGGGATGATGCCACAGTAATGGATGTACAAGGTCCTTCCTCACAATGTGACAGCATCCCATCAGCTGAAGATTTACGCAGTCAGATTACGTTGCCCCAGCTGCTGCAGAGTAAGAAAAAATATAGTCCCAACCATCCCCAAGCACAGCGTCTAAATGCCAGCTTAGCAAAATTATTCGCATTACAGCTGCTGCCTTTCCAGGTGGTGGACTCTGCTTCCTTCCGTGAATTTGCAGAATGTGTTGTACCACAGTGGCAGGTTCCAAAACGCCATTACTCTTCACGGAAGGACATTCCAGCAGTATACCAGCACGGGGAAGACAATGTTATCGAGTCAATGGGAAAGGCAGTCAGTAGCAAGGTGCATGTGACTTTAGACACGTGGTCCAGCAAGCATGGACAGGGCCGTTACATTTCCTTCACGGTACACTGGTTAACTGTGATTGCAGCTGGGAGGGATCCAAGACGGGGCTCTGTGCTGGAACTTGTTCATCCACCACACCTCCAGAAAGCTGCTTGTATGAGGTCTGTCTGCTCCACCATCACCTCTCCCTCTTCCTCCCCTCCTTCTCTTTCTCTAGCGAAGTGGCAGTTAAACCGACGTGTGACAGGGGCTATGCAATGGCTCAAGCAAAAAGATGCCATACTGTTCTTGAGCTGGTTTGTTTAGGGGACAGGAGCCACACCGGGCCAGAAATTCTGTCAGCTCTGCAGGGGCAGGTGCAGAGATGGTTAACACCACGCCAGCTTCAGCTGGGAATGGTCGTCTGTGATAATGGCAGCAACCTCCTCTCCGCCCTACGCCTAGGTAAGTTAATGCATATACCATGCCTAGCACACACGTCCTAAATCTTTGGTGGTACAACATTTCCTAACCAGGTACCCAGGGCTGACAGAGCTTCTCAGCCAGGCCAGAAAAGTCTGCAGCCACTTCAGACGGTCATTCCCAGCAAGTGTTCAAAGAGAATTCCACCTTCCCACAAACCGTCTGATCTGTGACATGCCCACCAGGTGGAACTCGACATTAGCAATGCTGCAGCATCTGCACAAGCAGTAGAGGGCCATCAACGAGTACCTGTGTGAGTATGGCATAAGGACATGTTCAGGTCAACTTGTTTCCCCCCCCCGCAGTGGCTGATGATCAAGGATGCATGCACTGTACTGTCACCTATTGAGGAGGCAACGAGGATGGTGAGCAGGGACACTGCATGCATCAGTGACACAATTCCTTTAGTGGTCCTGCTGGAGCACACTCTGCAGGGAATTATAGATGTGGCTCTAGAGGCAGAGCAGCAGGAGGAAGAGGAGGCCTTCCCTAGCTCTGAAGGCCCCAGTCTTTCCACAGACAGTATTCCAGCGGGTCCTCCTCAGATCAGACAGGAGGAGGAGGCGGAGGAGGAATATTTAAATAGTGGGGGCATTGAAGGTGGGGATTCCTCAAGGGAGGGTTTTGTGTGCCCAGAAACGCAAGGACTAGTACGTGGCTGGGAGGAGGAAGTGCACGATGGGGTCATCCTCCTCATTGACCAGGAAGACACGGAAGCTAATGACACCTCCAACCTATGCTGCATGGGCTCCCTTATCCTGCAAAGCCTGGTAAAGGACCCCAGGATTCGTGCTATCAAGGAGAGGGATCATTACTGGTTGGCAAGCCTTCTTGATCCACGATACAAGGGTAAAGTTGCAGAGCTCATCCTGCCCGCACAGAGGACCGGATGAAACAACTTGAGTACGCTCTAAAGCGACACTTGTGTAACACCTTTCCATGCACTGGTTGGTTACCAAGTGATGACACAGGTGCTTCTGAGGCTGCGGATGATCAGAGGAAGAGCGGCGAAGGCCGGGGCTGCTTGACTGATGCTTTATAAATTTTTTTAGTCCACGACGCCCAGGGACATCAAATGTAGGCACCCATTGCAAGCGTCTTCACCATATGGTGCAGGACTACCTAGGGGCAAGGTGTCAGGAATGTGGGGATGGTACCTGGGTGGCACCTGGATGGCAGGGGTATGAGCCCAGGATGCAGTGTCCTGCACTGATAAGCAGGCGGGAAGGGGTAGGGAGGATGATGTGGAAATAAACTGACCGGATGATTCTCAGAAGGATGATGGTGGAGTTGCAGGAAACATAAATAATAAACAGGAACAGATGGGTATAGCAGAGCAGCGAGTTAGCAGCACCTCACTCTCTCAGCACAAGAGCTGTAATGAACCAGCAATGTTAATTGTGGGGCAGAGCCCTTTATTTTGTGAGTCACGTGTGTTGGTTGTGAGTTAACTGTTGCATTGCTGGATGCTGATAGTGAATGCTGGTTACAGGGCAGGAACAGTACATAGAAGTGTACCACCAGGGGGGTTTCAGGATGGCTACAGCCAGGGATCCTGACACAAGGGCAGACCTGGATATCTTTCCAGCAGATGATCCACTGGCTTACTGGGTGTTGAGATTGGATCACTGGCCAGAACTTAGGCAATATGCTATGCAGCTACTAGGTTGCCCTTCATCCTGCGTGCTTTGTGAAAGGACGTTCAGTACCGCTGGAGGTTTTGTCACAGACAAAAGAGTGCGTCTGTCCACCGACTCTGTATACCGGCTGTCATTTATAAAAATGATCAGTCCTGGATCAGCAGCTATCAATCCCCTGATGCTGACGTAACGGAATAGATCGGGGATGTCTTCTGCATTCACAAAACCTCCAACCTTGCACTCTTCCACAATACCACAAAAGGGTTACGGTGTGAAGGCACTTGCTGCCACCAAAGGCACAATATTTGGCTGCACTGACGCCTGTACCAGATTTATATCATTTTAGTTTTTTGGAACGCAGAGTCCAACCCTGCACTCTTCCACAATACCACAGAGGGGTTACGGTGTGACGGCACTGTTGCCGACACTAATGGCCCAATTTTAAAGCACCTATTGTTACTTTCATCCAAAGCCTGCATAAGTTTCACCATAATTTAGCCAAAAAATCACTAAACTTGTTCTGCGTGTCCTAAAAGGTCTCCTCTTTTAATACAGACTGCCGCCCCAAGCAGTTGTTTATGAATAGATTAAAGGAAAACCGTTTACCGTAATTTGAAACGTCATTTTTTTGTTTCTAAATGTTTCTATACATCCTACAAATCCGCCACTTCATGAGCAGGTTATGGGGACCTCCTAGGCACGATATTTTAAGGAATTTTTCATTTTTATTTTTAACCCTTATTTTATGGAATTTAAAAATGTTTTTTTTTAAACTTTTTGTCCTTGTTTCCTGTCCCCCATGGCTTTACCCGGACCCCCATACACCTTTTATGGCAAATATCTTGCATATATGCCCTCTTGCAGGGCACTCTAAAAACTGAACTATTGAGTTCGGTTCGTGTTCGTGTTCGAACTCGAACTTTTGAAATTGTTCGAGTTCGAATGCGAACCGATTACAGTGATGTTCGGATCATCCCTAGTTGCAACCCACCACTTGAGAAACACTGCCGTAGGGGATCAATACCGGCTGGGTGGAATAGAGGTAACATCACTTCTCTCCATGGAGAGAACCTGTGGAGACATGGGTTCGATTCCAGCAGGATCACCTCTCCAGTAAGTGTCCTTGGGCAAGACACCTAACAGTATATACTCACCACCCAGGACATACTTGGAAACAAGAGAAATCTCAATGTATCCTTCCTTGTAAAATACTTTCTCAAAAAAAATAGTGGGGGTAAATAAATAAAGGGTTAGCTAGCAGGGGATATCCAGGTTAGGGCTAATTACTGAGAGGGTTAGATAGTTCATTGGGGTGGAGGGTTATATGGAAGGGATTAGGCATGTCAGAATATTGTATGAGAACGCAGGGGGGCATTTGTGCTTTTATCAATGGGTTCTTTGTTTCATATGTCAATTATCATATGAAGAAAAGGGAGTTATTCTTTCATTGTATTTGAATTTTATATTCTAATTTTACCCACATTTGCTTTCAGAATTAAACTGAATTTACTCTCCCATTTTATTTTATGTGTTGAATTCTTAATCTGAATTATTCCGCACATTCTTCTGTCTTACCCAGAACAGATCTATTCATCCTCTAGAGATATCCCATATGGATTCTGATAAGCATATATTTAATTCTTGCATCTACTACATGCACTATAAAGAATTACAGTTATTGTGTTCCCTTTTTTTTACTCTACACCACTATCTGTTTTTTGTTGCATTTAACTTTATTATTGTCAAGGAATTTGTTTATCTTGCACTTTTTCTTCGTGGATATATTTATGTTTGTGCACTGCATATATTAATGTTAATTAATGTTCATAAATATGTTCAAATATACTTTATATTTTTTAAAAAACGAAAAGCTATTTTGGAGTTAACTAACTGAGGTGCTCTAGTGTTGTGGTAGTTTTTACTTAAAGAAGTTAATGAAACCTTTCCAAATACTTTCTTAACTTTATGCTTTTTTACTAAGGATTGGGCTGGCTATAGCACGCCGTTTTGCCCAGGATGGTGCACTTGTACTTTTGTCTAGTCGAATGCAGAAGAATGTGGACAAAGCTGTTAAGCAACTTAAAGATGAAGGTCTGAGTGTTACTGGAATAGTCTGTCATGTGGGTGTTGGAGAAGACAGAGAAAAGCTGATTACAAAGGTCTGAAAATGCTATTATGATTAACCCCTTGACTACCAACTGATTTTCCAAAAATCCACTGCCAGGAACCAGTGGATTTTTTTGGAAAATCATTTTAGTGAATAGACCTGTGTATAATTAATTAAAGGGTGAACTCAGGAGAACTGGCAGAAGTGAAAACTCATTGTCAAAATGGCCAAACCAGAAAAATTCTCCCATTATCTCACTTTCCAAATCAGCTGTTTGTCTAGATTGTTCACTTCTCCTGCCAATTCTTAAGAGTTTCACCCTTTAGTGAATAGATATGACCGTAAGAAATATTTGGAAATATTCCCAATGCATTTCTTACTGTAATAACCTATTTGACAGACACGTGTCGCCATCTGCTGGCCAAATTGAGTTATTGCAGTTAGTACTGCAGCTCGTGGCTAAATGCATTGCCTGGGGAAAGCTTATAAGGACTAGGGATGAGCTGTTCGGTTCGATCAGTTTGGAGTTCGACTTGAACATTGGCAGTTCGAAAGTTCACGAACTTTGAACTTTTTGGCGTGTTCGGTTCGAGTTCGAAAAAAAAACATTTTGAAAAAAGTATAAAAAATGTTTAAAAAAATAATAAAAAATCTAGAAATAGACTCTTTACTGCAGAATATTATAAGCAACGGTTTATTAGATATTGAATTAAAAAACTACACAGGGCAAGAAGGCACGCATGTGGGCGATGATTACGGACGCAGTCAATGTAGTGGGAGGCAATGGATGGACTGTGTACGTCGTCAAGAAGCGGTATGTATAATAGCATAAACATGTTACATACACATAACACACATTACACACATCTACCAACATATGTCAACACATGCTGCAACATGTATTATCTGTTTGTCAGACAAATATGACTGTCATAAAATTATTCTGGCTTAATTTAAAATATTTGCACACGTGTACATTTTTCTGAAACTTTCTCACCTCAAAATTACATGTGCTTAGAGTGCATGAGGCTTGCATAGGATTTTTTGCGCCACCTGTGTGTTTCATCTTTAAAATGCTGCAATGGGTGATGTGGATTTTCTAGCATACAAGGAAAGCATGCTTTACAGTCTGCCTAATGTCTAGGTGCAAAGATTCTCACCCCTAAATGACATGTGCTCGCAGCAGGGCTCTCAAACTCTGGTGCCCCTAAATTTTTGAACTACAACTCCCAGGATTCCCTTGCTATGTATTGCATTGAAATCATCCTGGGACTTGTAGTCCAAATTATGTTGGGGGGCCGTGAGTTTGAGACCCCTGGCATACTGTGCATGAGGCTTGCATAGGATTTTTTGCGCCGCCTGTGTGTTTCATCTTTAAAATGCTGCAATGGGTGATGTGGATTTTCTAGCTTACAAGGAATGCATGCTTTACAGTCTGCCTAATGTTTAGGTGCAAAGATTCTCACCTCTAAATGACATATACTTACAGCAGGGCTCTCAAACGGCATAAACAACCGGTGTTAATTAGTGTTTGAAAATAACATGTGCTTCTAATTAGTCTGGTCTCATGAATTTGATACATTGCCTGCAGACTGGTTGTGGCTCCTGCACATGTATGAACACTGTACTTCTTCTGAATTCTAAGAAGTGTTCATTTCTACTACATGTTCCTCTGATATTGTCATGCCCCATGGCTACCACCATCCTGAAAACCCCCCCTGGTGGTTCACTTCCATCCTGTTCCTGCCCTGCAGCCAGCAAACCAGCATCCAGCAGTGCAAAAGTTAAAACACAAACACGTGACACACGAAATAGAGGGCTCAGCCCCACACACACTCACTGCTGGTTCATTACGGCTAATGCTCACGAAGAGTGAACATCCTTGCTTCATTGCTATTCTGATTCCCAATACCTGGTTCCTGCTACTACAACCATCATCCCTCTGCTATCAACCTGGTCAGTCATCATATTCATCCACCCTCCTCTACCCTAATCCTCTGTTTATTTGTGCAGACCACTGCACGCTGGGCTCATACTCTCCTCACCCCTGGTGCCACCCCAGTACCATCCCTAACCGTGACAGAATGAACCAGCCCAATACTAATGAGCACGCAGTGCTGCACTTAATGGTGGAGCTACTGAAGACCACCTTCCAGGAGCTATTCAAAAACCTGGCTGATTCCCTGGTGCAAATGCTGCAAACTATTTTGGGCACCTCAACTAAGGTGTGCGCTCCTCCAAATAAACGCCGTGATCCCCTGTCTCCTGAAGAGCGTGTCAGGAGACGAAATAGCAATTTGAGCCTGTACTGCGGGGCAGGATCACACTGGATATCGAATTGCACAGAAAAAACCCCCAGATCAGCGTTTGTCAAGCCAGCACCGGTTTCCAAGCCAGCTGCAACTCCCAAACACGCTCAGGTGCGTAGAGCTCTGAAGCAGCCCCAGGCTTCCAGGACTGCTACAGCCACTGTGTCTACACCTGCTTCTAAGAGACCTGCCGTCCCTAAGCCGGTACCCACTGGTGTATTTTGGCTTAGGCCAACAAGGCCCAGGCCTAGGGCGGCACTTTCCAGGGGGCGGCGGCCCGCTGGGTGGCCCCCACCCCTAAAAAAAAAAAAAAAAAAAAATTTTTTTTTTTTTTTTTACTTTTGCAAACTATTTTACCAGGAAGGAAACATTGAGATGTCACTAATTTTCAAGTATGTCCTGGGTAGGCAAGGCCTAGGCTTTCACTTTCCAGGGGGCAACAAAAAACCTCACCACTAATTGGGTTACTCACAGAGCACCGAAATGACGCCAACATTTTGGTGTTCTGTAGTTCCCTGCACTTCGGGGAATAAAATTTCCCAACCCTGCAGTGAATTCACCATTCACCGCAGGGTCCCCAAAGTGCATGGAGTCGGCCGCTGTATGCTTGCCACCGCAAACCCATGGCCTGCTGTTTTCAAAAGAACTACTGAACGAAAATGTCTGGACTTTACATATAAGATCCTATGATTGATAATAAAAAGTTCTGTTACAGAAAAAGGAGAACCGCTATTAAAAGAAAGGGGGGGAATTTAGCCCAAAAAATTCTGAAAAATCACTAAATAAATAAAGACTTTTTACTGCAGATTAAAATAATAAATGGTTTATTAGATATTGCATAAAAAACGGGAATATTTTTAACATTGAAACCTATGGGGTTCGCCTGAATAAACCTGCTGATTGAAACCACCGAACATCCGGACATTCACTGACATTTCTCTGCTGTTGGTGTTCTCTGAATAGATTAACCATTACTTCTCTATGGGGATTTGCACTGCCTTCAAACAGCACTGCACTTGCTGGCAGTTTGCCAAACTTGTGTGTGAGCATATCACCAGAGCAGTGGTGTACTTAGAGGAGTGGCGGAGGGCGGGCCGTCCCAGGTACCAGTGATTATTGGGGTGTCATTAGGGGGTACTAGGAGGTGCCACTGTCACTATGTGTCAGCTTTGAGCTGTGCTCTCAAACAACGAGCAGCGGAGCATGACGTTTGCATACGGAATAAAATCGAATAGAATAAAAATCCCCCTCTCCTCCCTCCATAGCTCCTCCCCTGCCTCGCAGCAGCTCTAGGAGAGGGGAGGGGGATGTGATTTGTGTCCAGAGAGAGAAGATGACAGTAAACGGCAGGTAAGGGGGGGGTTTCAGCAGAATGTGAAGCCCTGTCTGCTTACTGCTGTTTAAAGTGGACCTTTCCTTAACCAGCACTGCAGTGATAGAAATTTGTCATTGAGCTGCCTGGCTCCTGGTGAGGCTGCTTGCGTGCAGGTCACACTTGGTCCGGCCAGTCAGGTGGTACTGAGTCTCAGTACCACCTGACTGGCTGAACCACGTGACACGCATGCACGCAGCTGCCCGCCCTTTCGTTAACATGGACTGTCACTCTATTCTGGACTGAACACCCACCGGGAAGGGAATCAAAGCCACGGTGCACCCTCTGGCAGTGGCACCCCACTGCTGACAAGATGGCTCCACGCACAGGCACAGCCGTGATCCTAACGTGGCCTGGAGGGACCTCCTGCTGAGTCTGTACACAGTCCCTGCTGACTCTGCACACAGCCCTACCGCGGACAGAGGCCGGTAAATGTAGAATAAATAATTGCTGTGTGCTCATATACACTCGGTTTGCTGGAGTTTTACTGCAGTGGATTCTGATGCACTCATACACACCACACATTGCATTGCTGGGAGTTTTATTGCAGTGGATTCTGATGCACTCATACACACTGCACATTGCATTGCTGGGAGTTTTATTGCTGTGGATTCTGTTACGCTGACACACACCACATATTGCATTGCTGGGAGTTTTATTGCAGTGGATTCTGATGCACTCATACACACCGCACATTGCATTGCTGTGAGTTTTATTGCTGTGAATTCTGATGCACTCATACACACCGCACATTGCATTGCTGGGTGTTTTTATTGCTGTGGATTCTGTGATACACACTGCATATTACTGTGAGTTTTATTGCTGTGCAGTTCTGTGATATGCTCATACACACTGCACATTTCTGTGGGTTTTATTGCTTTGCAGCTCTGATATGCTCATACACAGTGCCCATTTCTGTGGGTTTTATTGCTATGCAGCTCTGTGATACGCTCATATGCAGTGCACGTTTCTGTGGATTTTATTGTTCCACCAATTAGAGCGGCTGTGATCCCGTTTACTTGACATGCGTGGCTGTTCTTTGTAAAAATACTTGAATTTAAACATTTCATAATTTTCTTTATCTCAATAGATACATTTGAAATGGTATACAAAATATACAAGTAGGCACTTGGTATCCACTTTTAATATAAAGAGAGGAAAAGGCGGAGCTCTAAGAGGAAAAGGTGGAGCTTAAAGAGGAAGGGTGGGGATTAACCAGGAAGAGGTGTGCCCTTGACAGGAAGGGGTGCGTCAAATTTAAATTAGGGGTGCACGAGTTTAGTCAGGCCTAGGGCAGCACAAAACCTAAATACACTACTGCCGGTACCCCTACCCAGACCGGCCCCCATGAGATTTCCTGAACCCAATCCTGCACCTCGAACAACTCATGCACCTACACCTGTCCCCAGACGAACTGTACCCAGGCATGTGACGTCTTTAGAGGTCAGCGACACCCCCATGGATATGGAGACCTTTATGCCCTTACCCAGGGAGCCGAACCTGGCATCCCTATGGACTTCGAAGATGTATCCATAGAACCGGAGCCAATGGACGTTATGTATATACAGGTTCCAGGCGTACCTATTCCCATCGCTCCAGCCCACATGATCCGACCATCTGTGAGTTTGACCCCCTGAATGATACCTTCCCGTTTGGTTGTATACCAGAGGACACCACGGTCTCTAATGACCCCCTGTGTCAATATACAGATTCTTTGGGGTCTGATGCTTCCATCAAGGTGGGCGTAATGTCTGTTCCTCATCCAGCGATGACCTTGAGGGGGACTATGACGAAGAGGAGACACCTACCCCAATGCCATCTTCTTATGTGGGCACAAGATTCAACGGTGATTCTGCCTCCTATCTCTCACCCTCTGTCGCCAACGCCAGACGTTCAAGGGACATTCCTGTCGCTCCAGATCCCTTACCTGAGGATCCAGCTTCGTATACGGTGCAGGGCATCTACACTGTACCCACCTTGGTGCCATCCAGTTACGTGGGCACCCTCATTCCTGAGGTTAAGAGAAAGGAGCGGATCCCTAAGGACCCTGATATGGACTTTGTGTTATCTCACGATTGTTTTTCACCCATTGTGACTGAAGACGATGAAGAGGGAGTGCCATCTGGGTACATGGGCACCCTCCTTCCTGAGGTGTCTGCTGACAGCAAGAAGACCAAGACCAAGGCACGACGGCGTCAGAGGAAGGCACATGCCCAACCCTGTACCACCACTCCTGACCACCGTTCTGCCCTCCAGTGGTGTGACGAGTACTGGTCCCAGCACCCACCAGAGTGACCCGTGCCTGGGCCTGGGCATGGGCAGTCCTGCTGCCATCCTTGGTCACTCAGAGCGTGACCTGAAGGGGGAGGTACTGTCATGCCCCATGGCTACCACCATCCTGAAACCCCCCCTGGTGGTTCACTTCCATCCTGTTCCTGCCCTGCAGCCAGCAAACCAGCATCCAGCAGTGCAAAAGTTAAAACACAAACACGTGACACACGAAATAAAGGGCTCAGCCCCACACACACTCACTGCTGGTTCATTACGGCTAATGCTCACGAAGAGTGAACATCCTTGCTTCATTGCTATTCTGATTCCTGATCCTGATTCCCAATACCTGGTTCCTGGTTCCTGCTACTACAACCATCATACCCATCATCCCTCTGCTATCAACCTGGTCAGTCATCATATTCATCCACCCTCCTCTACCCTAATCCTCTGTTTATTTGTGCAGACCACTGCACGCTGGGCTCATACTCTCCTCACCCCTGGTGCCACCCCTAACCGTGACAGATATGCTGTTTAACCCCTTAAGGACCAGGGCTCTGTAAAGTCAGTCATTAATGATGTAGATGTTACGTCATTTGTCATCAAGGGCTTAATACAATCTTTATCACACTCCTTAGATTTAAACGTAATATTCTAGTATTTGTATGTCATGTACCTCTCCCGAAGGGCCTATGTGAGCATACAATTATTATTGTGTTAGATCTATAGTTTTGGTGCAAGCGTGGTGGAAGGGCTTGCTGCTTCTGCATTAGTAACACAACACAAAGTGAAAATGTCTATCATAAAGCGTTCAAGCTGAGTCCCTAGAGTCTCTGACTATCCATTGTCATATACCTTGCTTTATACATATAATACATTCCCTCATCTAACAGGATAGTAGCCAGTCCCTGTGCATTTTAACCCCTTAAGGGTGGCTAGGTGTCGTGTGTGGGTCTCTGATGGCGATATTTCTATACATCCTACAAATCCGCCACTTCACGAGCAGGTTATGGAGACCTCCAAGGCACGATATTTGAAGGAATTTTTCATTTTTATTTTTAACCCTTATTTTATGGAAAACTCACTGTTGCTTTAAAAACATATTTTTTTAACTTTTAGTCCTTGTTTCCTGTCCCCAGGGCACTACCTGGACCCCCATACACCTTTATGGGAAATATCTTGCATATATGCCCTCTTGGAGGGCACTCTAAAAATCAAACTTTTGAGTCTCTTTGACTTGCATTGAGTTCGGTTCGAGTTTGAGTTCGAACTTTTGAAATTGTGCGAGTTCGAATGCGAGCCGAACACGAGGGTGTTCGGCTCATCCCTAATAAGGACATACCTTTTCTGATTTTAAACAGTTTTAACACCTTGGCATTATGCCTACAGAGCTAAAACTTCTGGAGCCCAAATGCAAGTGAAATTCATTTGAGACAAAAACAATTCAGTTGCAATGATACAGCAAAGCCTCAGGTCATGCAAACACGATCTTGGGCTGCTGTGTCTGCTACCTCTGATCGTGTATACATTATCACGATAGTGAAAGGGTTATTTAGTGTCTTCACTACCCAAAATTCCAATTCACTTTTATGCATTGAAAACCCAAAAATTTGCGTATAGAGCCCCATTTGTATACCTTTTTAATGCACGACTAATTTTCTCTTTTGGGGAAGCCAAAATTCCTGGACGTCGCTCATATCATCCAGTATTACTGCAAAAAAGCTGGAAAGAGCCACCACCCTCTCTGTAGCAAAACGTTTAATAGATTTTATTATTTCTGCTCTAGACCAGCCAGAGAGTAGGGGTGAGCTGAACACCCCCGTGTTCTTTTCGCAATCGAACTCGAACAGTTTCAAAAGTTCGAGTTCGAACTCGAACACGAACCGAACTCAATACAAGTCAATGGGACTCAAAAGTTCGGTTTTTAGAGTGCCCTCCAAGAGGGCATATATGCAAGATATTTGCCATAAAAGGTGTAAGGGGTAGTGCCCTGGGGGACAGAAAACAGGGACAAAAAGTAAAAAAAAAGTTTTTAAAAGGGACAGTGAGTTTTCCATGAAATAAGGGTTAAAAATAAAAACGAAAAATCCCATCAAATATCTTGCCTAGGAGGTCCCCATAACCTGCCCGTGAAGTGGCGGATTTCTAGGATGTATAGAAACATTTAAAAACAAAAAAATGATGTTTCAAAGTACGATAAACGGTTTTCCTTTAACCACTTCAATGCGGTGGACGCGCTCAGCGCGTCCAACCGCATTGGTACTTCGCTGCGCGTCCTCCCTTTGCAGCCGCGATCAGCCGGTATTCCGGCTGATCGCTCGGCCCCCCGGTGCGGGCTGACATCATCGATGTCGGCCCAGCCTCCGGGACCCCGGCGGGCACGATAGGCGTCATCGCGCATGCGCGATGACATCTATTTCAGGCACCCCCCCCCGCCATTGCAGGGAAGGTGCCTGAAGGGGAGGGGGCGAGGTCCTTCGGACCTCTCCCCCTCCCCTTCCCCACGGGCCAGCGATTAAAGACCGGAACCGCCTGGAAGGGCACAGTCTGCCCTTCCAAGCGGCGGCTGTGTTTAACCCCTAGGGGGCTGGATCGCGATATGGCGCCAACATGCGCCGTATCGCGGTCCCCTCCCAGAGCTGGCCGACATCTTGGATGTCGGCCAAGCTTCCGGGATATCCCCCTAATGACTGGCGTCATCGCGCAGAGCGCGATGGCGCCATTTTTGAAATTAACCCCTTGCTGCCACCTATAGTGGAGATAGGGGTTCCAATGAACCCCCTATCTCCCGATCCGTGACAGCTAGGGGTTAATGTGTGCTATCATTGGAACGGCCAGAGCGTGATACCAAACATGACCATGTAAAATGTAAAAAAAAAAAAAATTTTTTTTTTTTTTTTTTTTTTTAGATTTATTAGTGCAACAATATTGTTCCCATTTCAATTATAATGTGAACAATGATACTGCACTAACGATTTTTTCTATTGGGGGGCGTTTGCTAAAAAACACGTAATTTTCCCCAAAAAAATAACGATTCCTCATTTCTAATTTTTTTAACAAGCGCACCCCATAGAAAATATAACCGCAAACGATCGCATTTTAAAATGTGAAAAAAAAACACTTTACACATTGTAAATTATTGAAAATTCTAATTTTATTGCATTTTTTGTTATAATATACAGACATGACATAACGTATGCATATAATAATGACATATTATGAATCTGCACAGTCTGCCGGAAAGAACGATATATAATATGTCTGGGTCATATATTAAAATAAGCCTTCAAAACGCGGTTAAACATGATGAGCGAAACCGGTAAAAATGAGCTCCGCACAGAGGTGGGAAAAGGCTCAGCAGCGAAAAGGTTAATCTATTCATAAACAACTGCTTGAGGCGGCAGTCTGTATTAAAAGAGGAGACCTTTTCGGACACGCAGAACAAGTTTAGTGATTTTTTTGGCTAAATTATGGTGAGACTTATGCAGGCTTTGGATGAAAGTAACAATAGGTGCTTTAAAATTGGGCCTATAGTGTCGGCAACAGTGCTGTCACACCGTAACCCCTCTGTGGTATTGTGGAAGAGTGCAGGGTTGGACCCTGCGGTCCAATATTAAAATGATATGAATCTGGTAATATAGGCGTCAGTGGCAGTGCACCCAAATATTGTGCCTATGGTGGCAGCAAGTGCCTTCACACCGTAACCCTTTTGTGGCGTTGCGGAAGAGTGCAGGGTTGGACACTGCGGTTCAAAAAATTTAAAATGATATAAATCTGGCACAGGCATCAGTGCAACCAAATAATGTGCCTTTCATGGCAGCAAGTGCCTTCACACCATAACCCTTTTGTGGTATTGTGGAAGAGTGCAGGGTTGGACCCTGCGGTCCAATATTAAAATGATATAAATCTGGTAATATAGGCATCAGTGGCAGTGCATCCAAATATTGTGCCTTTGGTGGCAACAAGTGCCTTCACACTGTAACCCTTTTGTGGTATTGTGGAAGAGTACAGGGTTGGACCCTGCGGTTCAAAGAAATTGAATAATGTAAATCTGGTACAAGCGTTAGTGCACCCAAATGCTGTGCCTTTCATGGCAGCAAGTGCATTCACACCGTTAGCCTTTTGTGGTATTGTGGAAGAGTTCAGTGGTGGAGGTTTTGTGAATGCAGAAGAGATCCCCGATCTATTCCATTACGTCAGCATCAGGGGATAGATAGCTGCTGATCCAGGACTGATTTATTTTTTATAAATGTCAGCCCGTCTACAGAGTCGGTGGACAGACGCACTCTTTTGTCTGTGACAAAACCTCCAGCGGCATTGAACGTCCTTTCAGAAAGCACGCTGGATGTAGGGCAACCTAGTAGCTGCATAACATATTGGCTAAGTTCTGGCCAGTGATCCAATCTCCACACCCAGTAAGCCAGTGGATCATCTGCTGGAAAGGTATCCAGGTCTGCCCTTGCCCCTAGGTAGTCCTGCACCATACGGTGTAGACGCTGGCAATGAGTGCCTACATTTGATGTCCTTGGGCGTCGTGGACTAAAAAAAATTAAAAATGCATCAGTCAAGCGGCCCCAGCCTTCACCTCTATTCTATTCCTCTGATCATCCGCAGCCTCAGAAGCACCTGTGTCATCACTTGGTAACCTACCAGTGCTTGTAAAGGTGTTACACAAGTGTCGCTTTGGAGCGTCCTCAAGTTTTTTCATCCTGTGCTCCCTCTGTGAGGGCAGGATGAGCTCTGCAACTTTACCCTTGTATCATGGATCAAGAAGGCTTGCCAACCAGTAATGATCCCTCTCCTTGATAGCACGAATCCTGGGGTCCTTTACCAGGCTTTTCAGGATAAAGGAGCCCATGCAGTGTAGGTTGGAGGTGGCATTAGCTTCCGAGTCTTCCTGGTCAATGAGGAGGATGACCCCATCGTGCACTACCTCCTCCCTGCCACGTACTAGTCCTTGTGTTTCTGGGCACACAAAACCCTCCCTTGAGGAATCCCCACCTTCAATGCCCCCACTACTTAAATATTCCTCCTCCTCCTCATCCTCCGCCTGTCTGATCTAAAGAAGGACCCGCTGGAATGCTGTCTGCAGAAAGACTGGGGCCTTCAGAGCTAGGGAAGGCCTCCTCTTCCTCCTGCTGCTCTGCCTCTAGAGCCACATCTATAATTCCCGGCAGAGTGTGCTCCAGCAGGAACACTAAAGGAATTGTGTCACAGATGCATGCAGTGTCCCTGCTTACCATCCTC
>RXON01002044.1:0-28854 GCA_009667805.1 Leptobrachium leishanense | reverse complement strand
CTATGTGGGATAAGGCACAACAATGGGGATTGTTTGAAAAAAGGAAGAGAATCTTAGGGAGGATAGGCATTTTTTTTTTTTTTTTTTTTAGCATTTTACTTTGTAAATAAGTCGACGTACAAAGTAAGGGCTGCGCAGGGCCGCCCAAATCTGTCAGCATAGGTACAACGTAAGAAAAATAATAAACCTCCCCAGATAGGGGGGGTTTCAGTGAAAGGTTTTCTGCAAAAAACACACTAAAGTTTACTGTAAGGTCATCTGCAAAAAACACATGGGAGTTTAAGGTCCTCTGCGAGAAACACCTTAAAGTGTAAAGATCATCTGCGAAAAACACATTAAAATTTTAAAGTCTTCAAGACACGTATGCAACAAAATCATCCCCAATTAGGGGGGTCTCATCCAAAAAACTAATTATAGGAAACTAATGGCCATTAACGGCCAGAGAAAGTTGTCAGTTACGGTTTTAAATTTTATTTTTCTATACTGTCTAGAAAAAAGCCAGCCGAGGGCATCAAGCCGGAGGAAAAGGAGGGGGGAGGAATGAGGAGATGGCAAAAGCCAAAAATGTGCCTGCCCTTGCGAATACCCGGACGATCCAGAAGACCGCAGGGAGGCCAAGGGGGAATAATGGCACCTGGCCCGGGCACTCAGAGCAAGCCGGGCACCAGGCCACGGTTCCGTCCTCGAGTTATCCCGGAGTAGCCAAATTTAAGTTTAAAAAAAAAATAATTCACAGGAGAAAAATCAAAGGAACATGAACGATCAGCTAATCAGCCTGTATACAACCATATGGTGCGGTAGGTCACTCCAGCAATCACTGGCCCTCTGAGGTGACCATCTGTCAAGCAGACCCCATGTTAGTGTAATCACGGCCGAGGCCGTTCCATAATACCAGGGCACACACCGCAGTCCTCCTGCGGGGTGCGCTCCGCCATCAGGCATCGCCTTCACTTCGGCTTGCGACGCATCTGCATCACCTCCACTCCAGCTTGCAGCGGTGGGTACTCACGTGGCGTCTCCAGGGTCACATCCCCCTCCACCCTGTCCTCAGGGATCAGCACCCCTCTATTTGCACCAACCGCAATAGGGAGAACCACCATCTGTCCGGTAGGCACCGCCACCAACACCGGATGTTCAGTTAAGTCCTCCGTCTTTTTTCCGGTCTCCAAGCAGTACCGCCATCAGTGTACACCAGGAGCCTTTAGTTATCGGGCTCCCCTTGTCTTCTGGCAACAGCTTCAGGCACTCAAAGTCTGCAAACACGAGGAGGGAGCGTCGGCTGCCTCCATGCCACGCTTCCTCGTTCCTCCAGCAGCCCAGGTGCAGCGATCACCGCCGCATTCAGAAGATGGGGGCCCTCCATCCTCCGAGCTGGTACAGCCGACCACCTATCCAGGTAGACCTGCCGGGGGAGGTCTGGAAAGCCTGAGATGGGCCGTGGCTGACCCTGGTGATAGGCCTCAAGATGGCCAACGCTTGGACGTCTCCGCCGCTGAACAAGGCCGCAGTCTCCACTATGCTCTGGAGGGGGGATCGAACTGGCCCCAGAGCGCTCCTCCCGGTGGCCGACAAACCAGGGACTCCCTTTTAGGGCAAATAAATCAAAGTTCAGTCCAAAACCGACAGAGCTCTGAGGCACGTCTGGTCCCTCACATCGCCAGCCACGCCCCTCCCCGAGGATAAACATTTTAATGGCATTAAGGCTTCCAAACCAGGATATATGCGGCCTCCCAGGCATGAAGATCAGACTCCATGGTTTGTAACAGTGGTTTAAAATTGTCAGAGTACAGATCTTCAGGTGTGGTGGACAAGTACGTTCCTAAATATTTCAAGGGGCCTTGGCACCATCTAAAAGGGAAAAATGTTTGTAAGTGCCAGAGGGGTAGGGATCGATACAGGGAGAATCTTTGTCCCTATTAAGCTTCAGATTACTGAGAGTGCCATATTCAGTAAATAACCGCAGGAGATGAAGGAGTGAGAGAGGAGTGTACAAAAAATAGATCTGCATATGCTGCAAGGCGATGTTCCACGTGCCCGACTGACCGCTTGCAGGAAGGGCTCGAGCGACCGTGCAAACAATAGTGGGGACAAGGGACATCCCTGTCTGGTGCCATTTTTAATGGCTTGAAAGGACTCCGTTAACATTAATGCGTGCACAGGGATTTGTGTACAGGGCTCGGATCCACAGTAACATATGCTCACAAAATCCCATATGAGTTGGTCAGATGGGATTTTATGTTCGGTGCCTTTTATCAAAGGCCTTTTCGCAGTCTGTAGAAAATAATAAAGGGTTGTTGGTCAAATGCGGGGAACCATGTATCAAGTTAATTGTTCTGATAGTGCTGTCACAGAGGAGCGGAGGTGCGACATCTGGGGTATCATTCTCACTGAAGTACTAACTGCCTCTTCCAGGCCAGACAACGCCTCCTAGGCCTGAGAGCAGCATCTTGTTCAGCTTCGGGCTGGTACAGGGAGGAACTGAGTGCTATGTCAACCGGGCGATGATCCGACCAGGTTTGGGTACCAATCACAGCAGATCGTAAGAGGTCAATAAAAGAGTGATTTGTGTAGGGCGCTATGGTGTGTATAGTCCCTAGTGGTAGGATGGAGAGCCCTCCAACTGTCAGACACAAATCAAGTAATGCCAGGCGGACTGAGCATATAACCGAGCGGAACAGTAGTCACACCGTGTGACGGATCCAGCGGAAGATTAAAATCCCCGCACACCACCAAAACCCCTTCCTGAACGGCAGCTACAGCGTTCAAAATAGACATAAGAGTCTTGTGTTGTTTACGACTAGGTAAGTATAGTGAAACAAAAGTATACAGTTGATCCCCGACATGACCCTTCACCATGACGTATCTGCCCTTCTTGTCCGTCCGAGTCCAGGAGCCAAAATGGGGCATGTTTGGCAAAGAGAATGGCAGTTCCCCTAACTTTGCCAGCCGCACAATTACTAAAGAACCCCATGGGGTACGAGGGGTTCTTAAAAGTGGGTGGATTAGCGCGCAAAGTGGGTCTCCTGCAGGAGAACCACTGAAACCTGCGCTTTAGCAAAGTCGCGCAGTGCAACATGTCTTACTAGGTAAGTTAAGGCCCCCTGCATTGATGGAGTGAATCAACAGCAGTCTATGGTGAAAGGCCATGTCAGAAATGCAAGTTAAGGAAACAATGCTGTGGGGAGAGTGTTACTTAAAGATTCAAACCAGGTAAAACAAAAACTACACAATGGGTATAAACCCCAAGGCCCCTATTACAGTCTTTGCGCAATTGGTTTTGCGTGCGCAAATGCGTATTTGCGTGAGGGGCAAAACCCTTTGTGCTGAACGTCGTATTACAATGTTCGCGCAAACAATGCGCGTTATCGTTTAACGCGGATGGACCTGCGCGAGCGTGATGAACTGTGCGCGTCCTATACTTAACATTGATGGCGCAAATTCATTTGTGCGCTGGTACGCGGATGGTATTCCAATCGATGCGCATCTTTTTACGAACGATGTCTGCGCACATAATTTTAATGTCTTTGAAAAGCTGACAACTGCAAATCGGAACGTTCTGGCCGAAACGAAAAACACCAGCACGAAAAAAAAATACAGCACAGTATAGTTACATTCTACACATACCCAAACGAAAAAAAAAATTGGGAAATTGTGGATTTTTTTATTTTTTTTATTGCTGCAGCATATATACTCAGATTTACTTTGACGGGCGCAAAAATGTAAGGGAGTCAATTAAGGTAAATTGATGTCAATTAAGGCTCTTCATTCTGATTGGCTGAATCCAGCGGAAAAAAACAGTCCGCACACTGATTTACGTCAATGCATCCTTCCTGGTAAAATACTTTGCAAATTGCTCAATAACTAAACCCCCCCCCCCCACATGTCTCTACTATGCAAACACGTCTTATCTTGTCGACTCCGGTCTTGGACGATCTCCATCTGTCTACAACCGCATGGCCAAGTCTTGCTTCCAAGACTTCTCAAAGGGCAGCTCCAGTCCTGTGGAATGACTTGCCTAGCCCTATCAAACTCTCCCCTGATCTTCGGGCCTTCAGGAAATCTCTCAAAACCATCTCTTCAGTTTAGCGTACCACATCACTGATGCAACTCCTCCCTCTGACCTACTCACACATGATTTGAAGCTGCTTCAATGGTCCCACCATTCCTGAACCGCTGGCACCAATGATCCGGCCATCGAGTAAAATTCGATTTGGTCTAACTCAACCCCAATCACTCTAGACTGTAAGCTTCTATGAGCAGGGCCCTCTTCAACACAGACAGTATTACAAAGCTGGTGCTAACTTAACCAGAGCTGTTGTAAACTAACCAGGGCCATTATAGTCTATGGAGTTGCTAACTTAACCACAGTGGATGTAAATTTAGCACCAGCTTCGGAAACACTAGGAGCAGTATTACAATGTTTATCTGTATCAGGTTCCCTTTGGTTATTGTAAAGTTCTGCGGAAACTTGGCGCTATATAAATGATGATGTTATAATGACTTGTATAATTACTGTGGTCAGTAAATGTTTATGTAACTTTAGACAGTCTGATACGCAGTCTGTGATTACATGCCACCAGATTGTTAAATTCATGTCTGAGTTCCTTGAGGCTGTGGGGCGGAGGTGCCAGGGTTTAATTCTCCATTCAGGCACTGACTAATCTTTTTATCGCGAAATGCGTCTCGGTACCGTTTTTATTGGATTAAAGTCAGTTTATTCCAAAATACACTTACTGATGGTCTTGCTGCTGTTCCTTTCACCAAAGAAAGATCACAGGCAATCATCCAAAGGAGGATCTGGTACCTCTACAGCAGTGTTTCCTCAGGACCCTCCTCACCAGGTTTGCCAGATATCTGAAGCACCGCACAGGTGATATGATTTGCTGCTCAGTGATTGCAGGATTCAGTCTGCATTTCCCCAAGGTGATCTCCAAAATCTGGCCTGCTTGAGGGTCCTGACTGAGGACAGGTTTGGGAAACACTATTCTGTGTACCGGCCGCTTGCAGATCTGGTGTTCGAGGGGTGATCCCATAACACCTGAGTGCTCTTTATCTATGGGCTACACCATGTCCTGGTTTATGTCTTTTGCTTACTTTGAGGTAAGACTTGCCTAAAAGGACAGTGCTCTCCCTGTAGCTTTCCTATCTCTTCAGAAGGAAGCGATTATTCTACCACAATTTTGTTGCATTTAATTCTCCATTGTCTCTAGCCCCTCTTGGAACTGTATGTTCAGCCTGTTTCATTCTAACCATGGAAGACCACAGATCTACAGGCTCGTCTTATATCTGGGGGAGGCTAGCAAGGCCTTCTAAGGACTGGAGGAAGGTACGGGGGTCCAGCAAGTGTTATTGGCAGATGTGACCGTGTCAGGGTCAGGGACGGATCCAGACACAGGTTTCGGGGGGGGGGGATTCTACCAGTTTTGGCCAAGACCTGGTGTTGGGTTTACAGTGACAGGTGGATATTTATATATTGCCCCCCGCTCACATGGATATATATTGCCCCCAGGAAGCTCACATGGAAGCTCATATAGATCTGCTGGCCCCCAGGCCGCTCATAGAGCTGTTGGCCCCCAGGCAGCTCACATAGATCTCCCTCCATCCCCAGGCATGTCCAGAAATATTGGGACATGGACACAATTCTAACATCTTTGGCTCTATACACCACCACAATGGAGTTTGAATGAAACAAACACAATGTGCTTTAACTGCAGACTGTCAGCTTTAATTTGAGGGTGTGTACATCCAAAACAGGTGAACAGTGTAGGACTTACAGCAGTTTACAGATGTGCCTCCCACTTGTTAAGGGACCAAAGGTAATGGGACAGAATAATCATAAATCAAACTTTCCCTTCTTAATACTTGGTTGCAAATCCTTTGCAGTCAATCACAGCCTGAAGTCTGGAACGCATAGACATCACCAGATGCTGGGTTTCATCCCTGGTGATGCTCTGCCAGGCCTCTACTGCAACTGTCTTCAGTTCCTGCTTGTTCTTGGGGCATTTTCCCTTCAGTTTTGTCTTCAAGCAAAATGCATGCTCAATGGGATTCAGGTCAGGTGATTGACTTGGCCATTGCATAACATTCCACTTCTGTCCCTTCAAAAACTCTGCTTTTGCAGTATGCTTTGGGTCATTGTCAATCTGCACTGTGAAGCGCCGTCCAATGAGTTCTGCAGCATTTGGCTGAATGTGAGCAGATAATATTGCCCGAAACACTTCAGAATTCATCCTGCTGCTTTTGTCAGTCACATCAATAAATACAAGAGACCCAGTTCCATTGGCAGCCATGCATGCCCACGCCATGACACTACCACCACCATGCTTTACTGATGAGGTGGTATGCCTAGGATCATGAGCAGTTCCTTTCCTTCTCCATACTCTTCTCTTCCCATCACTCTGGTACAAGTTGATCTTTGTCTCATCTGTCCATAGGATCTTGTTCCAGAACTGTGAAGGCTTGTTAGGTGTTTTTGAGGCTCACCAATGGTTTACATCTTGTGGTGAACCCTCTGTATTCACTCTGGTGAAGTCTTCTCTTGATTGTTGACTTTGACACACATACACCTACCATCTGGAGAGTGTTCTTGATCTGGCCAACTGTTGTGAAAGGTGTTTTCACCAGGGAAAGAATTCTTCGGTCATCCACCAGTCTTTTGGTGTTTCCGTGGTCTCCCAGGTCTTTTGGTGTTGGTGAGCTCACCAGTGCATTCCTTCTTTTTGAGAATGTTCCAAACAGTTGTTTTGGCCACGCCTACTGTTCTTGCTATCTCTCTGGGTTTCTATTGTTTCTTCAGCCTAATGATGGCTTGCTTCACTGATAGTGACAGCTCTTTGGATTTCATCTTGTTTACAGCAACAGATTCCAAATGCAAATAGCACACTTGAAATGTGTAACTTTTTAATTAATGCAGATGCTAGGCTTTTTTTCTCCATAGTTTTCAAAGTAAAAAATACCCATATTTTATTAAATATTTCTTAAACAATTTAATTTTTAGTTGCAGCAAATGGCCATTTTTAATTTAAGATTTTTTTTCAGGTGAACGTTTAGGTTTCCTAACTTTAAGTTTAATGAGGTCCTTTTTTCTTTGAACACATGCAGTGGAATTTTCTCAGTCTGTGTGCAGTCAGCAATAAAAAAAAATGGCTGGTTAGCTGCAATTGAAAATTTATACTCCTAAACAAAAGATAAATCCAGGTCAAGTATCCATGTAATTGGGCAGACTAGATGGGCCGAAAGGTTCTTATCTGCCGACATTTTTCTATGTTTCTATAAATGGTTTAAGAAATATTTAATAAAGTTTATTTTAACATTGAAAACCTATAGTGGAAAATTCTAATTATCAACTAACGAATTGATCTTAACGTACAAGTAATGGTAAACGACTATGAAACTAATTTCGTTTCAGTTTAATTTGACTCCTACTAAATCTGACAATGCTTAATATTTATCTGCAAAGCATTTTACCAGGAAGGATACTTTGAGATTTCTCGTTTTCAAGTATGTCCTTGGTTCAAGAACATTGAAATTTTAGTCGTTACAGAAATACAAAGTAATAAATGCAAGCTATTAAAAACAAAACACAAATTTACAGATTAACACAGAAAATAAATATGTAAGCTAGTCACTGTTATAGGTGTAGCGCTGTGTTTAAATCCTTGTCGTGGCAGTACCTATTTTTGGCCACCGGAGGGAGACAAGCGTGATGAGAGACACTGAACTTTGCATTGAGACTACATTTCCCGGCATGCTTTGCGGGCGGACACAGGAAGTGGGTGGGACACAGTTGCATCCGAAGCCTCGTGGAGATAGCTGGCAGAGCGTGCCAGGGAGTGAGCGAGACAAGACGCAGTGCTGCAGAACGCTAGAGTGACTAGGCCGGAGCGCAGGTGCGGCCTATCAGAGTTCCAGATCGGGTTGTTCAGCCTTACAAGAGGGAGACCCAGCGATCCACCATCTTACCCAAGCTGCTATTGAGGAAGCCGGAGGACCCCGAGTTAGGCGTACCGCAGGTCGATAGGATTGGGAGAGCAGGCGGTAAGCTGGACAAGTCACGGCCGGAGCAGAGAGAGCCAGACAACGGATCCAGTAGCCGACACCCCAGTCAAAATCGAGCGGAGAGACATCCTGGGCCAGCGGAGCCTTAAGAATCTGGCGGATGGGTGAGAGGCCTCCAAGGCCGTTTGTGATTAACGAAAGCACACTGCTGTTGTTTCTAAAACCCACAGGGCCCCCAACTTGACTAGTCGACACCTTTTTTAAGCAATTCACTGGCCAGTTGAATAGTACCCGGGTACCACAATACACACACACATTTACATTCCGGGACTTAACCTGTGCGGGACTCACTTCCTAATCTCCGGAAGGGATTAAAGATTCGTTTATTTCTTTTTCCGATACGCGTTTCTCGAATTACGAAGCATTGTATTTTTCTGTTTCCGCTGCACGTCTCTCGAATTTTGAAGCATTATATTTTCTGTTCCGATGCGCGTTTTCCTGAAATACGAAGCCTCGTATTTCTTTTCCGCTGCGCGTTTCCTGAAATACGAAATACTGTAAATATATCTACGAACACCGTGTTATCTATTCTATGCCATTCATTCTAGTAAACTATATAATTTATAAAATCCACAACGGTGCCGGAGTATATATATTCCCTAGTGCGGGGAGACTGACCCGTGGTTCAATTTCAGCGCCTCCTCCGGGAGTGAGTGCTACACATGCTTACAGGTGCATTCTGTATTGAGGTATGTTAATAGGGAGCTCTTGAGTGACTTAAAGGGACACTCTAAGCAACATGACCACCTAAGCTATTTTAGGTGGTCATGATGCCCGGAGTATCCTGCCCTCTGTCCCCCCTCCCTCCGCTCAGCGGTTCAGCAGAAAATGCTGAAAACAGTTGAGAGGCGGAGTTTACTCCGCCCTCCCAGCTGTCAGTCAGCAGAGCGGGAATCCTATTTCCTGCTTCTGCCGACTTTTGCCGAGTAGGAGACGTCATCGCGCTTTCAGCGCGATGACGTCTCCAACTCACCGCAGAAGCTGGCGGCTCCCTCTGAGGGTTAGTGTTGCGCGCATCCTCTTGCGCGCAACACTAATCCTCAGAGGGAGCCGGGAGGAAGCCTGCCGATTGGCTGGTTTACGTGAGAGGCGCGCTTCTCAAGTAAACCAGAAGGCAAGTCGGATGGAAGGAGGACGGAGGTGAGTATAAAAAAAAACACCGCTGGAAACAAGAGGATTTTAGGGTAAGTATTACAGTTACAAAAACAAAAAATAACGATTTATTAAGGGAATAGGGATAGGTTAGGATTAAAAAAACGGGGTGATTTTTTTTTTTAATTTTTTTTTATGAGTGTTCTTTTAAGACTGGGAAGATTTGATGGCGTCTGGGAGGTTATTCCATAACTGCGGTGCTCAGTAGGAAAATGAGTTTAGAGCCACTTTCTTTTTTGTCTTGTGGTACTGCAAGTAAGGTGCTGGTCCTGGATCGGAGGTTATATAATGAGGGAACTGCTAGGGGAAGCAGCCTATTCAGGTAGGATGGTAGCTTCCCAGAAAAGCTCTTAAACACCAGGTTGGAAAGGTGAAGGGTGCGTTTAGACTCCAGCGACGGCCAGTTTAGCTCTTTTAACATGTCACAATGGTGGGTCATGTAGTTGCATTGTAGCACAAAGCGGCAGAATCGGGGCTGGATTTGCACCTCAGGAGCCTGTAGGCACAGAAATGCAGAGTGCCCCTACCCCCCCCCCCCCAAACAAAAAAGAAACATACTAAAATTACTACTTTAAATTTTTGTTTTGAGGCTAAAAAAATACATTTTAAATGTTTTTTTTTTTCTCCGTGCTTAAACCAAAAAAGGCAGAATCTGTTGCCTTAGTTGATAGACATGTGCACAGCACAAAATTTCGTTTTGAACTAATGGTTTAGTCCTAAAATGCAATTTATTTAGTTACTGAAGAAATTCGTTTTCAGTTCTTTAGTATGAAAACTAAATTCATTCATCCGAAAACCAATGGATACAATTACTATTGTAGTGGCTCCTCAGAGGGGTGAGATCGCTGCTTGTTACAGTATCTCTCACTCTCAGCACAATGTGGGCCATATTACATAGTTGGTGCTAACATAACCAGAGTTGTTGTAAACTTCCCAGAGCCATTATAGCCAATGGAGGTTTTCAGTTTACAACCGCTCTGGTTAAGTTAACACCAACATTGGAATACTGCCCCGTGTCAGGCAAAGCTGTTACAGTAACTAACTGCTGCTCATCACAGCGCTCAGAGTTTCAGTAAAACTAGTAAATAATATTTTCATATATAAGAGGTTAGAACAATATTATTTCCTTGTTTTAATGAAACGCTGAGCACTGTTACAGTCAGTTACTGTAACAACTGAGCCTGATACATTGTACTGAGAGATAATGTAACAAGCAGCCGATCTCAGCGTTCACAGCCACTGGATTTAAAGGGCTGAAAAAAAAAGGATCCTCTCTGTATAATGTTTAGAACATCCTCCTGCATTAATTAATACCCCTCTCTGTATAATGTATACAACATCCACCTGCATTATTAATACCCCTCTCTGTATAATATATAGAGCATCCTCCTGAATTAATTAATGTCCCTCTCTGTATAGAACATCCTCCTCAATTTATACCTTTCTCTGTATAATGTATATAACACCCTCCTGCATTAATACCCCTCTCTGTATAATGTATAGAACATCCTCCTGCATTAATTAATGCCCCTCTCTGTATAGAACATCCTACTGCATTGGCATGTGGAGGGTGCAGATCTTCGGATGTTGCGTTCTTCATTGCTGGTCTCCTTCACTCAATGTAATATCACAAAAAGGACTGAAACTAAAATGTAGTGCATTTTATTTTAGTTTCTTTCGTTTTTTGTACTGAGCAGTTTCGTTTCTCTTGAGTCATACTAAAACTAAATTATCCCAAAATTCTGACTAAATCGTTTTAGTACTAAAACGAATGCACATGTCTATTAGTTGAATTAGTTACAAGTATTTATAAAGCGTCAACAAATTCCTTAGCACTATACAATGGGAGAAACAGAATAACAAATATACATCTATGTTACACACACGGAACAGAAGTAGGGAGGACCCTGTTCGAGAGTTTAAAATCTAAGAGGAGAGGGGTGGCACATTAGGTATTTGAAGTAGCGGCATGAGTAGTTGCATGAGGATTGAATGGGAAGGTGCTGCAGGAAATGACAGTGGGGATAATGGAGTGAGCTGATAGGCTTCTCTATAGTAACGTGTTTTCATAGACTTCTTGAGGGACTGGAGAGAAGGGGGAGTCTGTTGCGGGGGAGGGAGTTCCATAGAAAGAGTGCAGCTCAGAAGTCCTGAAGGTGAAAGTTGGGGGTGCGGGTACGAGGAACTGATAGCATCAGATCATTGGCCGAGCGAAGTGGTGGGGATGGGATGTACCTGCTAATAAGGGGAGATGTAGGCAGGGGCACGGTTATGGAGAGCTTTGTATTTGAGCACCAGTAAAATGACTTGGATTCTAAAGGAAACAGGGAGCCAGTGTAGAGATTGACAGATGTGAGGTGTAGGAGTCTGGCACAGGCATTCATTAGACTGCAGAAGCAGAATCTGGGATCTCTTAAGGCCAGAGAGGAGGTTACAGTAGTCAAGGCAGGTGATAAACGCTTGGATGAGCATTTTAGTAGAGTCTGGATTAAGAAAGGGACGGATGCGTGCAATGTTTTTTAGGTGGAAGTAGCAGGATTTGGTGAGTGATTTAAATGTGAGCAGTAAAGGATGGATTGGAGTCCAAGAGGACCCTGAGGCAATGGAGCTTGAGAGGCAGAAGTAATGGTGGCACCATTCACCTGAAGAGAGACTGGTGCAGAAATGGAGGTTTTAAAGGGAGGGAAGATGAGTAGTTCAGTTTCAGAGAGGTTGAGCTTTAGGAAATGGGAAGTCATCCAGTCAGAGACAGCCGATAGGCAGGCTGTAACACTGTCCAACACTGGAGGAGAGCGAACGGGAGAGGAAAGGTAGATTTGGGTGTCGTCAGCATAGAGATGATATTGGAATCCATAGGAAGAGATGAGGTTGTCCAAAGAGGCGGTATAGATCGAGAAGAGTAGAGGACCCAGAACAGAGCCTTGAGGTACCCCAACTGAAAGAGGAACTTGTGGTGAAGAGACACCAGGGAAGGAGACACTGAAGGAGCAAAAAGAGAGACCGGAAGAGGACCAGGACAGAGCGATGTCACTGAGGCCAAGTTGACACAGCGTGATGAGCAGGAGAGGGTGATCACCAGTGTTGAATGCAGCAGAAAGGTCAAGAAGAATAAGGGGGAGAAGTAACCTTTGGTTTCAGTGGCAGCTAAATCATTAGTCACCTTGGTCAGAGCAGTCTCAGTAGATTGTTGGGAGTGAAAGCTAGACTGGTGCGGATCGAGTAGAGAGTTAGCAGCAAGAAAACTGGTGAGCTGGTTATAGACCAGACGTTCTAAGATTTTGGAGGCAAAGGGGAGCAGAGAGATGGGACAGTAGTTCAAGAGATGCCTTTTTTAGAATGGGGGTGATCAAAACACATCTGAATACAGATGAGAATATTCCAGAGGAGAGGCAGAGATTAAAAATGTGTCAAAGCAGGGACCGTAACTGGTAGGACAGGCTGAATAAGGTGTGAGGGGATAGGATCAAGTGGACAGGTGGTCGGGTAGGAGGACATAAGTTCTGTTACATCCTCCTCAGACTGTAGAAAAGAAAGACCTAGTAGAAGAGGGAGTCAGTGGGGTAGGATGGTTAAAGGAGGAGGGCAGTGAATGCAGCAGCATTGTATGTTTTATATGTACTGTAAAAGCCTATATTGCATCTGCTGTAGAACCGAAAAAAATTTGCATTTACTTTTCTTTTTTTTTTTCCACATTACATGGTCATCTTTGATATCATAGTAAAGACTTGACTCTGACCTTTCCAATGACCCCTCACTTAACCTTGTGTGCTGTACAATTCAGGGATGTAGTTTCCAAATTCCCCTATCCATCCTCACTGCAGCGCCACTGTCTAGGTTTTGAATTAAACAATGTGTTGCTTCACCAGATACACAGTTGCTTGCAGTATGGTAAATGAGGTGAGTTAGTGCAGCATCACTGTTCACTTTAGAATTGTAAACTGAATAATAGTGCTGTTAGAAAAAAAAATTGAAAAATATTTTAAGATTTTATTTTTACATAAATCTTACCTAGTTAGATATCTATATTTCTTCCTTCTTCCTTCTTCCTTCTGAGGTGTAGATGGAAAAGAACAGAGGTTCAAGGACAGAGCCTTGAGGTACACCAGAGGCAATGAAGAAAAGGAGTTACCAGCAAAGGACACACAGAAGGACCTGTTGGATAAATAGGAGACCCAGAGAGTTGAGGGTCTGTAGAAGGAGGGGGTGGTCAACAGTGCCAAAAGCAGCCGAGAGGTCAAGCAGGATGAGAATAGAATAGTGGCCATGTTTTTTAGCAGTTTCAGTTGAGTGTAAGGGACAGAAGCCAGATTGCAGGGGGTCAAGTTGGGAATTGGAGGACAGGAAGAGGGAGAGGCGGTTGAAGACTAGTTTTTCTAAGCGCTTAGAGGTAAAGGGAAGCAGGGATACAGGGCAGTAGTTGGATGGAGAGTTGGGATCGAGGGATGGTTTCTTTAGTAAAGGGGTAACTAGCGCGTGTTTGAAGGTGGATGGGAAGGAGCCAGTGGAGAGATAGATTGAAGTTGTGTGTGAGGGAGGAGAGGGGAGGAATTAGATGTGAGGGAATGGGGTCGAGCGGGTACGTGGTGAGATGTGAGGAGGACAATAAGGAATTGACTTCCTCCTCAGTGGCTGGGAGGAAGCGGTAGAGGGGACCTCTGGGAGTGGAGGTGGCAGTTAACTATCCTGTGTTGGGATGTTGCTTCTGATAGTTTTACTGAGGAAGTAGTCTGCCAGGTCTTGAGCGCTGAAGACAGCTGAGGGGGAGGTGCAGGTGGGTAGAGGAGGGTGTTGAAGGTGGACCAAGAGCCGTTTAGGGTTGGAGGACAGCGTAGATATAAGAGATGAGAAGGATTGTTTGGCCAAGTGGAGGGCAGAGGTGTATGACCGGAGAATAAACTTGAAGTGAACAAAATCAGCTTCAGAGCGGGATTTCCTCCAGGCACGCTCTGCAGTGCGGAAGCATCTTTGCAGGTAGCGTGTCTGGAGGGTGTGCCAGGGCTGAAGTTGGCAGCGTGGGGCCTTAGAGTCGAAGAGGAGCAAGAGTGTCTAGAGCAGAGATAAGAGTAGTGTTGTAGTGATTAGTGGCAGCATCAGGGCAGGTGAAGTAGGTTGGAGAATTGATGGGGGTCCAGTGTGTGTGTGTGTGTGTGTGTGTGTGTGTGTGTATACAGGGTGTTTAGGAAGTCCAGATAGGTTGAAAGAGAGAAGGTGGTGGTCAGAGATGGGGAAAGGGCGACAGTTGAACTCAGAAATGGAGCAGAGGTTGGAAAAGACAAGGTTAATAGCGTGACCATCACGGTGGGTAGGGAGGTTTGTGTGAGTCCAAGGGAGGACGTGAGTGAAAAGTTTGGGGGCGGATGGATCATCAATGGGAATGTTGAAGTCCCCGAGAACTAGGCATAGAAGATTAGAAGACAGGAAGTGAGAAAGCCAGGTAGCAAAGTGGTCAAAGAACTGGGAGGTTGGTCCCGGTGGGCGGTAGATGACTGCCACCCTGAGGGCCAGAGGAAAGAACAGGCGGATGCAGTGTGTCTCGAAGGAGAGGGATGGGGTGGAGGGAGATGCTGGTAGGTGCAGGTGGGAGAGAGCAGGATTCCGACCCGCCACCATTTCTCTCACCCGGTCTGGGGGTATGACTCAAGTGTAGACCACCATGTGAGAGAGCAGCAACGGAGACCATGTCAGAGGGGGTTAGCCAGGTTTCAGTTAAAGCTAGGAGTTTGAAAGGAAGAGGTCATGGATTGCTGTGAGTTTGTTGCACACAGAGCGAGCTTTCCAGAGGGCACAGGAGAAAGAGGACAGGCGCTGAGGGATTATGGGAATGAGGTTGCTGGGCTTGCAGGGAGGTGATTTATGTGCGATGGAGATAGGATGAGAGGGGAAGTATTGGATGTGTTGTGGGGCCAGGGTTAGGGGATATGTCACCTGCATAGAGTAACAGCAGGAGGGTGAGAAAGAGAAGGTGGAAATGGGATTTGTGTGAGTGATTGGCAGCATGAGAGATGGAGGGAGACCATGTTCTGAGGAAACAAAGGAGCTCATGCGAGGCCAATGATACCGCACATGTCCCTCTAGCCCTTAGGGCTCCAGAGACAGTGGTCTAAATTATTGTAAATTCTAAAAAAAAAATAGTTGTGGCTGGGAGATTGCTACTGCTTGCGCTCCATTTTGATTTCTCGATCAGTGCATGCAAATTGTAGCTACCAGGTTCACTCCTTGTCTTTATATTTACCAGCTGTATTCCGTGACGTGGACCATTTATGTTTGCACCTCATTGTGACGCTTTTGAGTGGTGCATGCTAACTACAATAATCAATTTAGTGGCACGTCTTTAAGCATTTAAGTATACTCTAACGTGTGCATACTTTTCTGAGGGGATCCTTAGGCATCTCTTGCTTATTATTCATTTCAGGTGGTGGTTCTCAGTTTTTGACATACAATTGTTGTCAGAGACTTCCCCCTGCATTAGATGCCTTTTGTGATTGGTCACTGACCTTGAGTTATAGTCTCTAATTTATGACCTTTTTTGTGTTTTTTTTTTTTTTTATACATTTTGTGGGTGTGTACGTTTTTTCTCAGAAGTCCAATAAAGGTTTAGAATTTTAATCCTTTGTTCCCACCTTCCTTTTGGGTTCTTTGGAATCCAATTCCAAAATTGGTTGTTCTGGCTTTGCCTGACGCATCGGTTGATACCAGTCTTCATTGGTCCATACAATGAACGCTCCAAACTGCTGTATGGATACCGTTATCTGTCCATCGTCCGTCAGGACGTTCATAGTCCCAATTTTTTTCAACGGTATTACCTCTCCTTTGAGGTGATGTGTGGATCTCCCATATGGGGACAAGAGTAAAGAAATATAAAACCTATTTTACCACTTCTGCAGTCTTTGCTGTCTTGCGGGAGCAGGCTACAAGCTGGACTTTTTGGACTCTATTTTTTCCACCCCCTCCCTTTTTTTAAATTTTTTTTTTTTATTTTTTTTATGGGAACAGGGGTCGATGATAAGCGGCTCGATTTGCTCTCTGGCCCCTGGGACTCCCTGGCTATATGGCCTCTTGCTTGGCCTATGGCCATTGGAGATGGGCAGTAACTCCACACGCTCCTGCGCGGTTCCCCACTTTCCCTATTCTCCCCTCCCTTTGTGTAAGGGTGTTTTTAGTTTGGTTTTTCCCCGGTATGCCCATTTGCTATGTTGAGACTCCAGTCATCTCTCCGGCTTTTTATTTTTCTGGTCCCTTTTTTTATTTTCCAATGATTCAAATGGTGTGGCTCATCTGCGTGGACTTCTGTTGAGTATTTCCTGCTTCATCTGGCCCTGGTGGCCTTGATCTTTTGCGTTGTACTGACGCTGACTATTTTTCGTAATAAACTTTGAATAAGAAAAAAAGTTAAACGTTTCAGTGTCAGTGTTCAATCATTAGAAAAGTACATAAACCTCAAGGACATTCTTGAAACAAGTGTAGCGCTGTTTAAAACTCTGTTGCTGTAGTGTTCCGTTTTGGCCACCAGAGGGACACAAGCGCATGTAAGCTATACTGGACAATGGGACTACGTTTTCCAGCATGCTTTGGGGCAGAGACAGGAAGTGGATGGGGAAGGAGGAAAGGACATCCGCAGCCTCGTGGAAGAGCCAGTGTGAGCCGAGGGGTGAACCGCGTAAGACGCACGTGAGACTGTGAGCGATCGTTACCAGGCCGGAGAGCAGGCACTGCATTGCCGACGCTGGGGATCGATACAGGGACTTGCAGAAGACCTAGTAATCCACCGCTGAGAGGTTTTGCACCGACAGAGTAGCAGATTGGACCCTGAGTAAGGAGACCGCGATGATCCACTGGGAGTGCAGGCACTAGGTCGCAGACCTTGTTGTAAAGATGGAGAAGCGGATCCGGTGGCACAGTCCCAGGAAAATCCAGCGGAGAGACGTCCTTGATCGGGCAGCGGAACAGATTGTCTGGCGTATGGGTGAGAGGCCTTCCAGGCCACAGTCAAAGTTTAACGAAGCACACTGCAGTATTGCTTAAATCTACAGGGCCCCAACATGACTAGTCGTCGAAGATTTACTAAGTACATTCACTGGCCAGTTGAAATATAGTACCCGGGTACCAAAGCTCATACACACACACCTTTTTGGGACATAAACTGCACGGGACTTACACTCCAGAAACGAAGGGGTTAAACTTTTCTTTTACCGCTGCGCGTTTCTCGCATTAAGAAATTCTGTTTTCTATATATCGTGCTTACATTATATATGCCACTTTATTTAGACCAGTAATTTATATAATTTATAAAATCCACAGCAGTGCTGGTGTATATTTATTCCCTAGTGCGGAGAGACTAACCCGAGGTTAAATTCAGCGGCTCCTCCGGGAGTGAGCGCTACACAAGTTTATCACTGAAACCAACACCCCATGTAGATCAAAATCAATTCATCAGTTACTCAATCGATTAATGCATCAACCTGAAACATCACGGTAGTTAAACAAGCATCAATCAACTACTGCAGGAAGATCACAAGTGACAATCAGGAACATTACACCTATTAAAGAACATCACTGTAGTTATTTTAAGGTAGTCAATTATTTCATTGAGCGTAAACTGCAAATGGTGTGTCTGGATGAGAGTAATGAGACACACGTAGATATTAAAGCATTGGCAAAAAAGAACCTTTACAAATGGCTGATTAAGGTAGTCCATTAACCCATTGAGCTTAAAATGCGGTCTCTGGCTGAGAGTAATGAGACACACGTAAACAACCGCAAATAACAAAATCTTGGAACAAAGTTGTTACACGACCCTTATTGGAATAAAGGACTAATCACTATAAGCTGAGGGTAATGATGTATTGGTACAAAAAAAATATCAAAAGCTAAATGGTTAATACATTGCCAAAAAAGGCTTCATCTTTCATATTGCTCTGGATCAAAGGCCGGAGAGAAGACTCATTTCAATTTTGACCTAAGAAGGAGCTCTGTTTCTCTGGAGCCTTCCTTCTCTCCTGCCAATGACCACTGCCTTTCTTTTATACAGTTCCAATCACAGAAGAGACTCCCTCTGGCACAGCATGAGAAAAACACTGGCCAGATGTTCCCAGGATGTGACCATGAGAATACTCCTGCATACTTTTGGTATCCAATTCAGCTGTCTGTAGACAATACATCTAGGAAGCTATAAATTGTCCTGCGATCAGATAAACGTTACTTGGTGACACCCATCTGGTTTTTGTACCCTATCCACCTATTAATACATAAATATCACTAGGTCCTCCTAGGGTCACTGACTTCTCAGACTCTAATGATCTGGGGTTATTCTTGGATTAATGTAGTACCAGTAATATCTGATACTGTATTTTAACAGACTGGTACACGTAAAGAGCCTTGCTAGCATCCCCCAGAAATGGGATGACTCGGCAAATCTGGGAGTTTGAACAGCATCAACTGAACACCTTTTATTGGGTTAAATATATACAGCCTGAGGTGAACCTTCTCTATGGCCTCCTAGAAGAGATCCCAGATTCTCTCTGTAGTCTGTAATCATGCCTGTGCCAGGCTCATCCACCTTCCTGAAACTCTCCCACCTTTGGTCAATCTCTACACTGGATCCATTTCCTTTGGAATCCAATTCAAAATATTGGTGCTCACGTAAAAAAAGTGCTGCATAATGCATGCCCATACCTACATCTCCTCCCATATTAGCAGGTATCGCCCATCCCATCCATAACCACGCCTGTACCTACATCTCCCTTATTAGTAGGTCTAGCCCATCCTGTCCACTTCGCTCTACCAATGATCTGATATCTCCCCATGCCCCCACCCCCCAACTCTCACCTTCAGGACTTCTTCCGTGCATCTTCCTCTCCTGCAACACTCTCCCCATCGGCTCACTTCAGGATTCCCCCACTGTACATTTCTTGCTCCATCTTCCCCGCAGCCCACTTGCACCCCACTACTTCATACTTTATTTACCCTCACCTAGTGTCACCCCTCTTGTCTAAGATTGTAAGCTCTTGAGCAGGGTCCTCTCTCCTACTGTTCTGTGTTTTAATTTGTATATTTGTTGTTCTGGCTCACCCATTGTACAGTGCTACAGAACTTTGTTACTGCTTTATAAATACTTGTAACCAGTGTGCCCCCTCCATACTGCAAACTTGCGGGCTGAAAATGTGCAGCTCCTTTGCATTAATTTCACAGCAGACTGGCAGTAGGATACCACTTTGCAGCCGCATATCTCTTGAACGGACAGCCTAGAAGCCTGCAGTATAAAAGGGGCACACTGCACGAAGGGGGAGGAATGGTAGAGGACACCTGGGCTACACGAGGAATGGGACACGTACAGTGAGAGGAGTAATGAAAGGGCATGGACACATACAGTTGTGTTCAAAATTATTCAACCCCCACTAAAATTTTGTGTTTTGGCCAGTTTGACATGGATTTTGATCAAAGAGGCACGTGTAGGTCAGACAAATATAACATTTATAAATGAAATAACCACAAATGTCTTTTCTGTGCTCACATCATTATCAATCTTAGTACTTAGTACAACATCCTTTTACAGTTATAACCGCTTTTAAACGTGAAGCATAGCTTGACACAAGTGTCTTGCAGCGATCTATGGGTATCTTCGCCCATTCGTCATGGGCAAAAGCCTCCAGTTCAGTCACATTCTTAGGCTTGCGCACTGCAACTGCTTTCTTTAAGTCCCACCAGAGGTTCTCAATCGGATTTAAGTCAGGTGACTGCGATGGCCACTACAAAATGTTCCAGCCTTTAATCTGCAACCATGCTCTAGTGGACTTGGAGGTATGCTTGGGATCATTGTCCTGTTGAAAGGTCCAACGTCTCCCAAGCCTCAGGTTTGTGACGGACTGCATCACATTGTCATCCAATATCTCCTGGTACTGAAGAGAATTCATGGTACCTTGCACACGCTGAAGCTTCCCTGTACCTGCAGAAGCAAAACAGCCCCAAAGCATGATTGACCCCCCGCCATGCTTCACAGTAGGCAAGGTGTTCTTTTCTTCATAGGCCTTGTTCTTCCTCCTCCAAACATAGCGTTGATCCATGGGCCCAAACAGTTCTAATTTTGTTTCATCAGTCCACAGAACACTATCCCAAAACTTCTGTGGTTTGTCCACATGACTTTTGGCATACTGCAGTCGACTCTTCTTATTCTTTGGAGACAGCAAGGGGGTGCGCCTGGGAGTTCTGGCATGGAGGCCTTCATTACGCAGTGTGCGCCATATTGTCTGAGCTGAAACTTCAGTACCCACATCTGACAAATCTTTTCTCAGTTCCTCAGCAGTCACACAGGGACTTTTCTCCACTCTACGCTTCAGGTAGCGCACAGCAGTCGAAGTCAGCATCTTCTTTCTGCCACGACCAGGTAGCGTTTCAACAGTGCCCTTTGCCTTGAATTTGCAAATGCTTCCTATGGTCTCTCTTGGTATGTTTAACATCTTTGCAATCTTCTTAGAGCCATTGCCCTTCCTGTGAAGAGTAATCACCTCTTCTCTTGTCTTCCTGGACCATTCTCTTGACTTCACCATGTTTGTAACCACACCAGTAAATGTCTAGAAGGAGCTGAGTATCACAGTCATTTTAAAGCTGCCTAATTGGTGCTTATTATGCTTTATTGCTGCTCCGTGACATCCACAGGTGTTTTCAATACCTGATTGAAAACACTTGAATGAACCTCTGTTCTTAAGAGTGGTAGTCTTTAAGGGGTTGAATAATTGTGTCAATGAAGAATTCACAAAAGAAACATTTACTACTGTATTACAAAACCAATTGATGTCATTTTAGTTGCATATGGTTCTTTAAAAAGTCCTTGTAGGATTTCATTCTGAATACAATTACAAATGTACACTAAATTCCCTAAAACCCTTTACAGCATTGGGGGTTGAATAATTTTGAACACAACTGTACATGGAAGGATGGGGATGGCACGTGCATTTCTCATTCACTGCCACTTTGCATTCTCTGCTCTGGCTTTTGGCCACTACTCTTCCTGTTGGACTGCCCTCTCTGGCCACAAGCAAATGAGTGCTATGCAGAGGGGAAGTTTTTCCTTAAAACATCCATGCGCTGTGCATCACTTTGGACTTGTGGTACATGGACTTAGAAATGTATTGGAGGTGCAGGCCTAATGTTCTATATTTCCCTGCCACCCCTTGTGATTTAGTCACCCTGCGTTGGTGCAGGGCTTTGTTATGTAAGCATGTCATGGTCTCTATCATTATGGTCCATGTGTATCTGTTGTACCTGCTGAAAGGATTAGCCTTCCAGCATGCCCTCAAGTATGTATTAATATCGGAGTAGTTTATCTGCTTTGTCAGGCAAACACTGCCCCATTATGTCTTTTTTAGAAATCTGTTTACAAATTATGATTGCATTGTCCTAGTCCAGGGGTCAGCAACCTTGGCTCCCTGATGTTTTGGGAACTAAATTTCCCATGTGGCTCAGTCAGCCCAATGGGTGACTGAGCATCTTGGGAGATGTAGTTCCCAAAACATCAGGGAGAAAAGGTTGCTGACCCCTGCCCTAGTCGAATTCTAGGTATAGGTCTATCTTCCTTTGCCCGACTTGTGTACAACCGTAGCTCTACAGCTCATGCGTTTTACATTTCTTTGTACCTGTAAGTAGTAAATTATTCAAACAGTTTAGAACAGGAATTAAACTGCATTCCTAGCTGTAATGTCCTTATATCAGTAATCTGTATTTAGAAATGTGTTTATTGCGGCTACTTCATCATGTTGTACATATGCTCATTTACGTTATATCTAAATTGTATTTGTTCCTGTGTTGGCTTTGTAAAAACTAGTCTTTCAGAAGTTAAAACCAATATTTATGTCAGTTGTTAGTCTAGTTTCTGGAGCAAGCATGGCATAATGACAGATGTGCATCAGAGGGACGCGGTAGCATTTTGCTGCCCCATCAGAAGCAGAAAGACTGCTCCGTGAACTAGAGCGCACAGTACACTTGTGCATCTCCCTCTCCAGTTGCCCTTACCGACAATGTGTCAGCCTCCTTGCAAAAAAGGGAGACAATAAGTGTAGTTAACCCAAAAAATTCTTAAGACTTTAGGGCCATATTAAATTTAATATTGATTCATTTTAATACGTAAATGTTTTAAAATATGTTTAACATCTAATCATGATTTTAATATATAACATTTAGAATTGTTAATTTTATTGTACTTTAATTTATTAAAAGAAATTTATTACTTTATTCTTTTTTGTTTTGATCCATTCATGTGCAGCTCTTATACGCTCATGCCCAGAGTGCATTACTGCTTTATTGGGGAAGAGGGGCAGAATTTCATCCTTGGACCCAGGCAGCACATATTTTTTTATCTCCCTTGTTGCCAACTAATATGGCAACAGATTGGATACAAATTTGCCCTACTTAATATTTCCATATAGATTGTGCAGCCTTATACAAAACTATAAAATAGAAAAATCTCTTCTGCATGGGTGAAGGGGACAATTAGAGGTGGCATGGGGTCTGTAGTTTATCAGGAGTGATGGCCTTTTCACTTGTTACTCCTATTAAGTAAATGATTTTGTTTTAGATTCTTCTTACACATCATTCTTCTCACCTACGGACTTTCCTTTGAGGATACTGCTTGGGAATCCCATTTTCCTAGAAGTTCGTCTTCTTCACCCATATGATCCCAGACTTCACCTTCGTCTACATAATTGCTGGGGAGCCCCAACTTTGGATCCTGAAGCTCCAACACAATGGCCACTTATTCACAATGGGTGAGTTAGAAATTTTATCTAACATTCCTTTTTGACAGGGCTTCTGCTTAAATGTAATGAGATTTATAAAATGTGTATTGCTAGACAAAACAACATCTGAAGAAAAATCATGTATTTGTGCCAAAAGCAGATCTGTTACAAGGTCTGTTGCAGTTCTTTTTCTAAACTAGTCAAATACCAAAATGAGTAATACATTCGCTAGGGGCACCTTGATGAAAGCTGAAAATGTAATGTGCAGCATCTGTTAAACCATAACCTTACAGGGTAGTGGGAGTGTGTAGTGACTAATGAATCACAAGTGGTATTTAACCCACCTTGTACTTTAATGATGTCATGCCCAAGCTTGGAGGGCTCCCCGGCTGGCCGTTCTCAGCACATACACTGAGGTCTCAATAGAAACCATTCCGGAGTATGAATTATGTGTAGAAGTACTGGAATTGGCATACATATTGGGAGGTCTAGCCCAATGAACTTTATGTGTATCTGTGTGAGCATCATGGAGGGGGAAGCCTAGTAGATTGTATTTTGAGACAGCCCAGTACCAGGATTGCACAATTGTTAGTAGAAAGGGAGAAGCATGTGCTAGTCGTAAGCCTTGAGCACGGTAGCTGTGGGAAGGCAGCCAAGAGGACCCGAAGTTTGGATTTGTCAAAGTGACTAGTTGGATAGTTAAGGTGAAAATCTGCTAGACCTCTTGTTCAGTTTGGAATGAGTGAGCACCTGGTACTGTCGGCAGGGTCTTGTTCATCTCAAAACATACCTGGTTATCAAGGATCTTTAAAGTTGTGAATGATTGAGGTTTACTATACAAGAGGAAATTAATGTTCAGTTACAGACATCCTGCCACATAAAGGGATGTAAGCATAGTACCATGTAGATAACTTTCTTTTGAATGTTACCGTTACATGTGCAAAATTATCTCTAGACTGAATAGGGGTGGGGCTTTGTGTGTAGAGGCACTGGGAATTTGAAAAGGAAAATCAGAGTGCATATCCATCGGGAAAAACAGGAATATTTTGGAATCAAAGGGTTCCATGCTTGTGGGAACCGCCTTTTTTGTTGCAGGAGTACAGGTAATAAGATATACAGAAGTGACCAACAGAGGGATATAGAAAAATTCAGGATGTCCTGACCTGCTTTTCATATAACGTAATCTACTTACTCACCTACCCATGTGACTAGGATTCATCAGAAGAACTTGGAGAGCCCTGAATGTGAGAGCAAGAGAGCATATTAGAAATATTACGAAGGGACTAGATATGATAAATTTGATCGGGTCTGCTGTACCCGAATAAACTTTCCTGCAATTCACTCCACTTGCGGTCCTACCCTTCTTTTTGCTCAGTTAAATCTAGATTTAGACTTGGGTAAAAAAATACACATCGTACATCATCCAAATTAGGATCCTCCTCTATCCAGACCTCCATAAAGGAATATATACCACATAACTCGCATTAACCCCAGGATATCATCTATCAGGAAGCACATACCTTCGGTAGAACCCCCCCCCAACCTCCCTATAAAGGGTACCATTCATAGATTCAGGTCTTGGTCCCAAGTTAGACAAAGACAGACCACTTATTTTTATTTATTTATAAAGGATTTTACCAGGAAGGATACATTGAGATTTTTCTCATTTTCAAGTACGTCCTGGGTTGAACATCTGAGCTGTCGGATATAATCTCTGCACGTCAATACAACACGTTTATATATATATTGGACCTATCAGCCAAGCCTCCAATATGTCTATATTGGACTTACTGGACCTACCTCGGCAGTTGCCTACAATATATCAGGGATTATTATTTCAGAAGAAACTTATACAAGACACAAATCAATCGTTTATATCTCTTAGAAATTATCCTGAATTCTTTTAATTGTCTGTGTTTTGCTTTAAAAAATACAATAATCAATAATCGGATAAAAATATATATTTATTACGTATACAAAAAAGTTTCAAATCTCATATCATAAACAACAATTTTATAAACCACAATCCATCAGCATATAAAAACTAGCTTCACAATATATGTATCTCCGGTTAGTAACTGCATATATGATTAATATCATTTACCTTATCAGTTAGTAACTAATACACAAATGGTTAATAAACATTTCTGCTTAATACAACATGCATTTCCCAGCAAACAATGTTTAACCAGCCAGCTCTTATAGATATATATATATCTCTATACTACATGGATCAACAAAAGATGAGCTAATTTAATAAGTAATAAAAACTTATTTAGTGAATCCTCCCCTAATCTTGAGAAATAAACTTCTAATCCTTTGCTTTTTATTTTGTAGTTATATAATTCCTTGCTTATTAATTTTAATCACAGTAATTTCCAAATTCAATATATATATGTATATGTATATATATATATGTATATGTATATATATATATATATATATATGTATGTATCAATCTTACAACCAGATCTCTCATGTTTAGATATCGTCACTGAGCTCCATTAAATAAATTGTCAGATTGTTGCAAGTAAGTCTTAAACGTAAATTCAATCTGACTATTTAATGGAGCTCAGTGATGATATCTAAACATGAGAGATCTGGTTAAGTGAGGCAAATTGTATCAAAGGCTTACACTACAATTGGTGGTAATTCAGAACTGGTCTCCCAAATAAATATACAATTAACATGGTTTCTCCTATGAACACACCACAGCCAAGTCTTTGCTTTAAAAGTTCATGCCTAGCGTGGTTTGGGTGCCCTTGGTTGCCAGTACTCCAACAAATTAGACGGTGATAGCCGATTGCACCAAAGCCTATTTATGCTCAATTGAATTCAAGCAAGCAGGGAGCATTTTTCAGCCTGAAACTGCCGGTATATGTGTGCTTAGTTAATTATATCTAACAAGCACACACTTTACAGTCTGGTCATTCCGAACTGAATCTAATAAATTGGATCCTATTCTTAATACTCCAGAACCAAATACAACAATGTTCCAGCGATAGCACGGCAATTTAATATGCAGTTTTAGAAGTGCATGCATTTTTTCCTCATTGCATTTAATAATCTTGACGATATGCTTGTTAATTCAGCAGCATATTACATCAATTAACCATTACATTACTGATTTTCCATGTTATGTAATTGAATTAGTTGTACTAATTTAACAATAATAGTGCCAGACTAGATATTAAACAGTAGGCACTTCAGTGGCAATTATTCAGAACACTAAACATGATTGATATACAAGACATTGGTTTCTATAAATTTTAAAATAAACCTGAAATTATTGGTTTTTCTAAACAACCGCAATTTAACTGCATATTATATTGCATCGCCACGTATAATAATCCTCTCTCGCTGTATGGAATACGATTATCCATTACAATATTATAGGTGTATAATGAACATTAGTATTTAAATTATTATTTATGGTCTACATCTATTATCCGCATATCCCCTAGTCTGTGTATACTGTAATGCTTAAGTGCTCTTAAGGTCAGCTTATTAGGGAAGTTTTTCTAATCCTGCTAATTAAGCCGATTTCAATCTAACCTGATATAACTGGACACGAAACTTTATTTCCAGTGGGAAAGCCAGTTAATATACCGTTCAGATTTGGTTTATTCCGTTTGTTTTAAATCACTGATCTATCGTTTTTTACTATAACAAAGGTTATGTTTTTTATTCAAATTCTAATTGACAGCCACTTCGGTGACTATCTTTAATGTTAATATTACACATCCTTAAGATGGCCTCACGAACAGCCATTCACCAACCCCCAATAGCGAAATGTAAAATGCATATGTACATATCCTTATGCTGATAATTAGTATATAGATTGCACACCTATTAAAATTGACATCCTGTATATAGAAAAGTGTCACAATAAGATACATAGATATACTATTAAAAGGGATATGAATATTGCTTCAGAAGTTCATACATTGATGGTTAGAATTATGATCCCCACCCCCTGTAAAGACTATCAGATTATCCAGTGTTTTGATCTGCATGCATATAACCAGCTTTGCTACTCAAGACCATCAACAATCCCGGAGGGGAATCAAGATGACATCAAAAGGGGACACGAGTTCTAGCCACCAGGTGTTCTGTCGATCGAGCGAACTCCAGAGTAGCCCTGTAATAACGTGGATAAGTCAAGACAATATAGAAGATGCATAGTGGGGAAGGGTACAAAAACAAATGCGGCCAAAATGAATAATGGAGCAAATGTAAGCATGATGATCCAGTTTTATTATTCATAGACAGGCTGGTGCAAGCCTTTTCGTCTACTCAGACGAAGGTGCGTTTTGGTGCCCCCACATCCATGCCATGCCAATCGGCATAGAGATGCATAATATTCTCAATCTATGAGGTGCCTGGTGCCCCTCCTTTGGCACTGTGGCATAGGAGGGGCACCAGGCACCTCATAGATTTGCAATGTGGCACAGAGGCACCAGGCACAGCCTAGATTGGCACTGCGGCACCAGGCATAGCATAGACTGGCACTGCAATCTATACTGCGCCTGGTGCCCCTCATGTGCCAATATGTGCCAGGTGGTGCCCCTCCTGTGTCAATATTCCCACACTTCATACTTTCTGCCAGTGTTTCTCTGCAACCTACCACTCTCACTGTGCTGCGGTCCACCGTCCAACTCCAGGACTCCAGCAGCAGGGTCGTCCTCCTCGAATTCCTTTCACCCCCCCCCCAATTCAATTCATTTCACCCACTATTAATTTCATTCCACTCCCCTTTAATCTCAGCCCCCTCCCTCCCCGTGGCCAGACATAGTGATGCACTCTCCTGCGGCAGTTCTCCCTGGCCTCGGCGCGTGGGATTTCCCTGCTTCGTTTACTCCTCACTCGCTGAAGATGAGGGGCGCAGCCTGAAGGAAGGTGTTTAAATTCACCCCCCCCCTGCTGTGACATCCTGAAGGCCCGACGTTCTCCATCACTGGTGTTGGTGGCTAGCAATAAGAGGTATTAGTCGCGCCCTGTGACATCACGGTGGGGAGTCGACCGCCCCGCCCATCTTGGTGGAGACAAAGATAGTGGCAAACTTTGCCGCTCTTGGTCTCCACCAAGATGGCGGCAAGTAGGGGCAGACTGACTAGTGTATATGAAGGTACCTCTGTATGGCGATACACACAGTACTTTGTGCTAACGTGAACACCTACACGTGTATTGTAGCACGATCACACTAGTTGCACAATAACCGTATATGCCTTCCAAAAACACACACAAAGGTACGTGACTGAAGGTTATTACACATATACACCTTCTATATATGGTAGTGTGTACACTGTTATTGTGCAAACATGTAAACACCTAAATGTGTATTATATCCAAGTACTGTGTGTAGCGCTGTTACCGGCAATCAACTGGTTTGTTCGGGAGAAGGTCGGCATGGTGCGGTCAATGGCAGGAAAAAGTGTTTATTATGACGTCTGACTTGAGCTGGATTGTATCGCAAAGCTCAAGTGAAGACTTCGGGACAGAGATACAATTCTTATACATTGATCAATAAAAAGGTACATCCCCTGGGCAAATGTGCCCTCCCTTTAACTTGGACACAAAGAACATTGCACAATTTGCCTTTTCTTACACAATTAGGACATTTAGTTGATTTAGAAGCTTGTTAGATCCTGCCAATGTCTTCCCACAGCGGCCCTGTCCGTCCCCAAACTGATAAGGCCCCAGCTGCACAAAGGGAATCCTTTGTTCTTGCTCTACCCAGGTCTGGGACTTTTATGGCCTTGGCTCAACTAAATCCGTTTCTTGGCACCTCTATTTATTCTGGCCAGATTCTTCTTCTAATTGCTACACCAGAGATCTCTGGAATGTTAGAATCTATGTAAACTCTAAATTCAGTTAGTATTCTTGATGTACAGTTTCTCTTACCATGGCTCTTGTT
>RXON01002041.1:0-39576 GCA_009667805.1 Leptobrachium leishanense | reverse complement strand
GATTAACATAGGGGCTGATGGAGCAGCAGCTCCAGGCCCATTCCCAGAAAAGCCCAGAAAAAGATAAATATGTCTGCGCATGATGGGCATTTGAACCCCTGTATCTCCAACTACACAGCACCTAAAGGTCATGTGAGGTATCACTGGAAAGGCCATAGCATGACCTCCAACACAAATCAAACATGACCAGTTTTATGTAACAATAAAAATAAAATAACAAATATTTCTTCTTTTTCTTTTTCTTTCTAACACAGCAGCAATATTTTTCACTTTTCAATTATAAAGTGAACATCTCATTTCTCTTGTCACCAACAAGGTGGAGTGATGGCACAATCTGTTATTGACGTATTGTTACATCAAAAACTTAAACTTGCCGCACATATAGCAAAAGAGCACTGGGGGGACTTTAGAACCCTGCATCTCAAATCCTTACACCGCACAAGATCAAGTAAGGTGTCATTGGACAGGACAGAGTCTGACCTTTGCATTGATACCAACCAAACATGACCATGTAAAATCTAATAGAAAGAAAACGAAAAAAAAAACTTTTTTTTATATTTGATTTTAATTCAAAGCGAAGCATTTGTTCACGTATAAGGCTGCTGTCAGAAAAATGCAATAACAGTTTCCCATTTCCCATTTTTTTAACAAGAATTCTCTATAGAATATACAACACAAAGGTTTGGATAAAATGAGAAAAAAAATATTTTAAACGCTGTAAATGATTGAAGTCTGAATGGAAATTTAGATTTACAGTATCTGCCTGGTTAGATATACCCATATCTGCACGATTAAATAACCTAAAATATGTTTTAATTTAATTAAATTCCCAAAATGCCACCAAAATCTTCAGCTCCAGGCCCATAGAGATCTTAATCCGGCCCTGACTGTATGATAGTACTTGCAGACCTGGCACCAAAAGCACATTATTTGGGTGCACTGCCTCTGACGCCTGTATCAGATTCATATCCTCAGAGGGGTTACGTTGTGATGGCACTGTTGCCGACGCTAAAGGACCAATTTTAAAGCACCTATTGTTACTTTCATACAAAGCCTGCATAAGTTTCACAATAATTTAGCCAAAAAATCACTAAACTTTTCTACGTGTCCGAAAATGTCTCCTCTTTTCATACAGACTGCCGCCCCAAGCAGTTGTTATGGATAGATTAAAGGAAAAGCATTTACCGTCATTTGAAACATAATTTTTTTGTTTTTAAGTGTTTCTATACATCCTAGAAATCCACCACTTCACGGGCAGTTATGGGGACCTCCTAGGCACGATATTTGAAGGAATTTTTCGTTTTTATTTTTAACCCTTATTTCATGGAAAAACTCACTGTCCCTTTAAAAAGTTTTTTTTAAAACTTTTTTGTCCTTGTTTCCTGTCCCCCAGGCACTACCCGGACCCCATACACCTTTATGGCAAATATCTAGCATATATGCTCTCTTGGAGGCACTCTAAAAACCGAATTTTCAGCCCGCATTGACTTGTATTGAGTTTGAGTTCGGGTTCGAGTTCGGATTCGAACATTTGGAAAGTTCGGGTTCGAATACGAACTGAACTCGGGGTGTTTGGCTCATCCCTAGTCTGTAGCATGTGGAGCAGAGGGTCTCAGGAGCAGAGGGTCCATAGCAGGTAGAGTAGAGGTCTCAGGAGCAGAGAGTCCGTAGCAGGTGGAGGGTCTCAGGAACCGAGGTTCTGGAAGGATACAACAGGAATAAGGAATTCAGAGGCAGCTTCCTACTAGTGTGGGGTTCACTATAGCAATGCAGAAGCATTTTGCCTTTGGAGTGGTTCCTTTTTATAGAGGGGGAATCAGGATGCATTAGCCAGCACCTGGTTGCTGGATCAGCCTGGTTTAGTAGAAGTATTACCAGTCTCATTACAGGAAACCTGCTTGCTTCTAGGTTTCCTGCGGCGCTGGCGTCCAGGTTCCTGACAGGGTCCCTTTTCCCAAGGGAACTTCCAATCTATGAAATGTACAAGTATTTTTCGTGAGTTAGGTGCATCCATATCGTTAGGTGTCTGCCCAAGGATTCTCGCTGGTGGCGTCTTCTGAGTATCAATTTGTCTATTTACAGAACACAGAATTGCTCTAAACCTTCAGAGAAATTACCTGATTTTGGTGTTTCAATTTGACAGATTTGTACAGGCATATCCAAACATTTTAATGTAATAAATGTAATATTTATTATATATATATATTGTTAAGACCTTTATTAGTTTATATTTTTTGCAAAAAAAACCCTTTATTTTTTTTTATTCAGATATAATCTAGTTTTTAAATGACCTTTTATAATTTTCAAAATACATTTTTGTTTCTCTTATTTTCTAAAATACTTTTTTTTTGTAACAGACCTTTCTTTATATTTAAATGACCTTTTTTATTATTTAGACTATTAATACTACATTTTTATTGGTTTAAGCTCCTTCTAGGAGAATAGGAGACTTCTTTTTCTTTTTCTTACTTCATTGCGGTTCTATTTTTGGTGAAATACAGAGACCATTCGGTGAGTAGTGAATGCACAGTATTTCCGGGGAAATGGGATCTTCGAAGTGAGCTGAAATGGACTGATATGTGAACCACCGAAAATACTTAAAATTTCAGTGCTTTGTAAATAGACCCTTTTTTCTCAAGGTTGATCTTGGAAAGCTTAGACAAATGAATGATGTAAATCACAAAACAATGAGTTACAACTGCCATCCACTGAAACATTCTCACTAAATTTTGTGTCACTTTTTGAACATCACCCATCCATACCATTAAAGTGATGTGTGTGCATATTATTATAACACCAGCTAAGCAATGTCTCTCTTATAGGTTTGCTCCCATTGACGTGATTTATGTCGTGATCTTAGAGATTGCGTATGGAGATGATGGAAACATAGCGCATAAGTACTTGGCTGTGTATGAAATTGTTAAAAATAATACAGAAATATTAAGCGGAGAAAACTGCACCGAGGTGGAAAGTAGTAAGTATGTTTTAAAGGGCCGCTACCACCAAAAAAATGAAATGTCCTTATTGTGTTTATTTATGTTGCTGATATCTTAACTGTGCTTTGTTTTACTCTTGTATGTTTAGTTAAGAAGATATTTTCCTCTATATGTGTCACTGGATGCATCCATTGTGTGTATATTTCCTCTATATGTGTCACTGGGTGCATCCATTGTGTGATATTTTCCTCTATATGTGTCACTGGGTGCATCCATTGTGTGATATTTTCCTCTATATGTGTCACTGGGTGCATCCATTGTGTGATATTTTCCTCTATATGTGTCACTGGGTGCATCCATTGTGTGATATTTTTCTCTATATGTGTCGCTGGGTGCATTCATTGTGTGATATTTTGTGTTGTAAACTACCCCCCACACAGTATTTTTACATCACTTGCTCCTCACTGTGTGGCTTTGACCATAGAATGTAGTGAATGGGTCAATCACTGACTCACATCATTGTATTGTGTGGGATGTACTCAAAGGACATCACCAGGGGGTAGATTAGAAGTCTTTCAAGCTCCCTGTTTTATCTCATTCAGCTCTCAGCTCTTATCTCTGGTAGCAGAGGCAGGACAATAACTGCCTGCTGCCTTATCTAAAAATCCCCTCGTCCACCTCATTAACTGTTAAATACTGTAGACTAGATAAACACCAGCTGTAAAACAATTGCACCGATTTTGGTAAATGTTGCATCATGGAAAAAATCCACAAAATGCAAACAGGAGATAAAAATCTAATTTTATTTTTCCTTTTTTACATGCAATTACTTCAAACAAAGAAAAATAACAGCAGCATGCGTTTTATAATGTGTCATATAACGTGTTTGACAATACAGTTTTATTTGTAATGCACAAGTAATCTAGTTACAGTATATGTAAATATTCCATAGTAAGCATTTATTGGGATACAATGTGGGCTTTTTAAGTGAGGTCACAATTTTATACACCTGTGGTGATGGGTCTTATTCAAACTCATGAATTCAATCATTAAGAGGAGTGTCCTAATACTTTAGTCCATATAGTGTACAATATGTACTCTTCTGTCATCTGACATCTTGTTGCTGCATGAAATTTCTAATTCTTTATACAAGATTTTTTATTTTCACACAGTAATATGTGGACCAGAATTCTCTCCAGTCAATCCTCAAACTCTGATATTTTCACCTTAAACAATTTGAGTGCTGCTTTCAGCTTGCGTGTTTGTCTGTTGTGTGCATGTATGTTATTGTATAACTGTATCTTAGGCTGGCTGTCCACTGGGTCCGTAGTTGGATGACCGACTTGGTCTTCAGAGTATGGACAACGCCATCGCACAACTAGGGATGAGCCGAACACTCCCCGAGTTCGGTTCGAGCCCGAACCCGAACTCCCATTTGTTCGGGACCGAACCCGAACCCGAACTCAAACCCAATGTAAGTCAATGGGGCTGAAATTCGGTTTTTTTTAGGTCCCTCCAAGAGGGCATATATGCTACATATTGCCATAAAGGTGTATGGGGTTCCGGTAGTGCCCTGGGGGAAAGGAAACAAGAACAAAAAGTTAAAAAAAAAACATTTTTAAAGGGACAGTGAGTTTTCCATGAAATAAGGGTTAAAAAATAAAAACCAAAAATTCCTTCAAATATCGTGCCTAGGAGGTCCCCATAACCTGCCCGTGAAGTGGTGGATTCTAGGATGTATAGAAACACTTAAAACAAAAAAAATGACGTTTCATATGACGGTAAATGCTTTTCCTTTAATCTATCCATAAACAACTGCTTGGGGCGGCGTCTGTATGAAAAGAGGAGACATTTTCGTACACGCAGAAAAAGTTTAGTGATTTTTTGGCTAAATAATAATTAACTATATGCAGGCTTTGATGAAAGTAACAATAGGTGCTTTAAAATTGGTCTTTAGCATCCCCAAACAGTGTCGTCACACCGTAACCCCTCTGAGGATATGAATCTGATACAGGCGTCAGTGGCAGTGCATCCAATATTTTGTGTTTTTTTTGTGCAGGCTGCAAGTACTATCATACAGTAACCCCTCTGTGGTATTGTGGAAGAATGCAGGGTGGACCATGTGATCCTATATTGAAAAAGATATGATTCTGGTCAAGGCGTCAGTGCACCCAGATATTGTGCCTTTAATACCAGGCCAGCAAATATCATCATACAGTAACCCCTCTGTGGTATTGTGGAAGAATGCAGGGGTGGACCATGTGGTCCTATATTGAAAAGTTTGTTATCTGTTAATGGGCATCAGTGCACCCAGATTATTGTGCTTTAATGCCAGGCCATCAAGTATATCATACAGTAACCCCTCTTGTATTGTGGAAGAGTGCAGGGGTGGACCTTGCGGTCCTATATTGAAAAGTTTTTGATCTGGTAATGGCATCAGTGCACCAGAATATTGTGCCTTTAATGCCAGGCCAGCAAGTATCATCATACAGTAACCCCTCTGAGGTATTGTGGAAGAATGCAGGGGTGGACCATGTTCCCTATATTGAAAAGAAATGATTCGGTCAAGGCGTCAGTGCACCCATATATGTGTGCCTTTAATGCCAGGCCAGCAAGTATAATCATACAGTAACCCCTCTTGGTATTGTCGAAGAGTGCAGGGGTGGACCATGTGGTCCTATATTGAAAAGTTTGTTATCTGTAATGGGCATCAGTGCCCCCAGATATTGTTGCCTTTAATGCCAGGCCATTCAAGTATTATCATACAGTAACCCCTCTGTGGTATTGGAAGAATTCAGGGGTGGACACTTGCGGTCCTATATTGCAATGTTCCTTGATCTGGTAATGGGGTCAGTGCCCCCAGATATTGTGCTTTAATGCCAGGCCAGCAAGTATCATCATACAGTAACCCCTCTGTGGTATTGTGGAAGAATGCAGGGGTGGACCATGTGGTCCTATATTGAAAAAGATATGATTCTGGTCAAGGCGTCAGTGCACCCAGATATTCGTGCTTTTTAATACCAGGCCAGCAAGTATCATCATACAGTAACCCCTCTGTGGTATTGTGGAAGAATGCAGGGGTGGACCATGTAGTCCTATATTGAAAAGTTTTTAATCTGGTAATGGGTGTCAGTGCACCCAGATATTGTGCCTTTAATGCCAGGCCAGCAAATATCATTGTACAGTAACCCCTCTGTGGTATTGTGGAAGAATGCAGGGGTGGACCATGTGGTCCTATATTGAAAAGTTTTTTATCTGTTAGTGCACCCAGATATTGTGCCTTTAATGCCAGGCCAGCAAGTATCATCATACAGTAAACCCTCTGTGGTATTGTGGAAGAGTACAGGGGTGGACCTTGCGGTCCTATATTGAAACGTTTTTGATCTGGTAATGGGCATCAGTGCACCCAGATATTGTGCCTTTAATGCCAGGCCAGCAAGTAACCTCATACAGTAACCCCTCTGTGGTATTGTGGAAGAATGCAGGGGTGGACCATGTGGTCCTATATTGAAAAGGTTTTTATCTGATAATGGGCGTCAGTGCACCCAGATATTGTGCCTGTAATGCCAGGCCAGCAAGTATCATCATACAGTAATCCCTCTGTGGTATTGTGGAAGAATGCAGGGGTGGACCTTGCGCTCCTATATTGAAAAGTTTTTGATCTGGTAATGGGCATCAGTGCACCCAGATAGTGTGCCTTTGGTGTCAGGCCAGCAAGTATCATCATACAGTAACCCCTCTGTGGTATTGTGGAAGAATGCAGGGGTGGACCTTGCGGTCCTATATTGAAAAGTTTTTGATCTGGTAATGGGCATCAGTGCACCCAGATATTGTGCCTTTGGTGCCAGGCCAGCAAGTATCATCATACAGTAACCCCTCTGTGGTATTGTGGAAGAGTGCAGGGGTTGACCATGTGGTCCTATATTGAAAAGATATGATTCTGGTCAAGGCGTCAGTGCACCCAGATATTGTACCTTTGGTGCAAGGCCAGCAAGTATCATCATACAGTAACCCCTCTGTGGTATTGTGGAAGAATGCAGGGGTGGACCATGTGGTCCTATATTGAAAAGTTTTTTATCTGTTAATGGGCGTCAATGCACCCAGATATTGTGCCTTTAATGCCAGGCCAGCAAGTATCATCATATAGTAACCCCTCTGTGGTATTGTGGAAGAGTGCAGGGTTGGACCCTGCGGTTCAAAAAATTGTGCCTTTCATGGCAGCAAGTGCCTTCACACCGTAACCCTTTTGTGGTATTGTGGAAGAGTTCAGTGCTGGAGGTTTTGTGAATGCAGAAGAGGACATCCCCGATCTATTCCATTACTTAAGCATCAGGGGATTGATAGCTGCTGATCCAGGACTGATTCATTTTTATAAATGTCAGCCAGTCTACAGAGTTGGTGGACAGACGCACTCTTTTGTCTGTGACAAACCTCCAGCGGCACTGAACATCCTTTCGGAAAGCACGCTAGATGAAGGGCAACCTAGTAGCTGCATAGAGTATTGGCTAAATTCTGGCCAGTGATCCAATCTCAACACCCAGTAAGCCAGTGGATCATCTGCTGGAAAGGTATCCAGGTCTGCCCTTGCCCCTAGGTAGTCCTGTACCATATGGTGAAGACGCTGGCAATGGGTGCCTACATTTGACGTCCCTGGGCGTCGAGGACTAAAAAATTTTATAAAAGCATCCGTCAAGCGGCCCTGGCATTCACCACTATTCCTCTGATCACCCGCAGCCTCAGAAGCATGTGTGTCAGCGCTTGGTAATCTACCAGTGCCTGGAAAGGTGTTACACAAGTGTCGCTTTAGAGCGTCCTCAAGTTTTTTCATCCTGTGCTCCCTCTGTGCAGGCAGGATGAGCTCTGCAACTTTCCCCTTGTATCGTGGATCAAGAAGGGTTGCCAACCAGTAATGATCCCTCTCCTTGATAGCACGAATCCTGGGGTCCTTTAGCAGGCTTTGCATCATTAGGGAGTCCATGCAGCGTAGGTTGGAGGTGGCATTAGCTTCCGAGTCTTCCTGGTCAATGAGGATGACCGTATCGTGCACTTCCCCCTCCCAGCCATGCACTAGACCTTCTGTTTCTGGGCACACAAAACCCTCCCTTGAGGAATCCCCACCTTCAATGCCCCCACTACTTAAATATTCCTCCTCCTGCTCATCCTCCTCCTGTCTGATCTGAGTAGGACCCACTGGAATGCTGTTTGCAGAAAGACTGGGGCCTTGAGAGCTAGGGAAGGCCTCCTCTTCCTCCCGCTGCTCTGCCTCTAGAGCCACATCTATAATTCCCCGCAGAGTGTGCTCCAGCAGGAACACTAAAGGAATTGTGTCACTGATGCATGCACTGTCCCTGCTCACCATCCTCGTTGCCTCCTCAAATGGTGACAGTACAGTGCATGCATCCTTGATCATCAGCCACTGCGAGGGGGAAAAAAAACAAGTTGACCTGAACCTGTCCTTGTGCCATACTCACACAGGTACTCGTTGATGGCCCTCTGCTGCTTGTGCAGACGCTGCAGCATTGCTAATGTCGAGTTCCACCTGGTGGGCATGTCACAGATCAGACGGTTTGTGGGAAGGTGGATTCTCTTTGAATTTCTGCCAGGCGAACGCTTGCTGGAATGACCATCTGAAGTGGCTGCAGACTTTTCTGGCCTGGATGAGAAGCTCTGGCAGCCCTGGGTACTTGGTTAGGAAACGCTGTACCACCAGATTTAGGACGTGTGCTAGGCATGGTACATGCATCAATTTACCCTTGCGTAGGGCGGAGAGAAGGTTGCTGCCATTATCGCAGACAATAATTCCCAGCTCAAGCTGGCATGGTGTTAACCATCTCTGCACCTGCCCCTGCAGAGCTGACAAAATTTCTGACCCGGTGTGGCTCCTGTCCCCTAAACAAACCAGCTCAAGCACAGTATGACATATTTTGCTTGAGCCATTGCGTAGACCCTGTCAGGCGTCGGTTTAACTGCCACTTCGCCAGAGACAGAGAAGGAGGAGGAGGAGGAAGAGGTGGTGGAGCAGACAGACCTCATACAAGCAGCTTTTTGGAGGCGTGGTGGATGAACAAGCTCCAGCACAGAGCCCGTCATGGATCACTCCCAGCTGCAATCAGAGTTACCCAGTGTGCCGTGAAGGAAATGTAATGACCCTGTCCATGCTTGCTGGACCACGTGTCTAAAGTCACATGCACCTTGCTGCTGACTGCCTTTCCCAATGACTGGATAACATTGTCTTCCACGTGCTGGTATAGTGCTGGAATGGCCTTGCGTGAAAAGTAATGGCATTTTGGAACCTGCCACTGTGGTACAGCACATTCAGCATATTCACGGAAGGGAGCAGAGTCCACCAGCTGGAAAGGCAGCAGCTGCAATGCGAGTAATTTTGCTAAGCTGGCATTTAGATGCTGTGCTTGGGGATGGTTGGGACTATATTTTTTCTTTCGCTGCAGCAGCTGTGGCAACGTAATCTGACTGCGTAAATCTTCAGCTCCTGGGATGATGTCACATTGTGAGGAAGGACCTGGTACATCCATTACTGTAGCATCATCCCTGTCGGTGGAGGTTGTAGGCAATGACATGGCAGGACATACATTGGGGGTAGAGACAGAGGAGAAGGAGGAGGACCTACGCAAAGTTTTGCGCCAATGGGATGTGTGGCACTTGTTCATATGTCGCCTCAAGCACGTGGTACCCAAGTGTCCGGTATCTTTCCCACGCTTAAGCCTCATCTGACATAGATTACAAATAGCAATGCTGCGCTCTACTGCACATTTCTTAAAGAACTCCCAGACAGCAAAGTTCCTGCATGTGTTCTTTGAGACAACAGCGCTCTGCACCGGAGCAGCTCTGACATGTGATGCCTTGGACTGGCTAGTGCTACAGTTGGTCACAGAGGATGTTGTGCCTCGTGTTTGCTGTGCCTCCTCCTCCCCCTCCTCCTCACTTGATTCCTCTGTTCGATCTGGCACCCAGGTGGAGTCAGTGACCTCATCATCATCAATGTCATCTTCACCCCCTATCTCCTCGTCACTTTAGCCAACTTGGCAGTATGCTGCAGCTGCTGGGGCAACATGAGTGCCAGTTATTTGTGTGTCATCACTGGCACCCCCTTCCTCTAGGTTGATTATACTCCCTTGCTCAACCTCGGAGATTGAATCAGAGCACTGTACTTGCTGCGCATCCTCAAGCAGCATGGCACTCTCATTGTAGTCAAACAATTTAGCTGACTCCTCCGTATGTGATAGCGAGGCTACGGCAGGAGTAGCTGTGGACATGGAGGCTGCATTAGATGCTTTGGCAGCTGAGGTGGACTGTAAAGCACTAGAAGCCTGGCTGGCAGAGGTCTCGGAGGATGAGGATGGCCTGGTTAGCCAATCCACCAAGTCCTCTGTATGTTGCTGCTGCTTAAGACGGCCAGCACCAATTAGAAAGGACAAGCGTGCTCCTGCAGAGGATGCACCACGTCCACCACGACCAGAGACACATCCTCCCCGACACAGGGGCTGCTTTCCCTCTTATCTGTGTCTGGGAGCGTCTGCCTGTCCTTTTTGTTCTTTCAGACATGGTGAGTGATATATAGATTAATATATACAGAACTCTGATTCAACTCTGGTATAAAGATTTAAAGAACTCTGGTATAACTCAGTGAGACACACTGATAGCTGGCAGCCAGTGACGAGACACAGATCACCTCAATTCACAAATGTTTTGTAGAAATTAGTGAGCCCCAAAATATAGTGTGTTACTGGATGTGTGACGAGACACATATCACCTCAATTCACAAATGTTTTGTAGAAATTAGTGAGCCCCAAAATAATGCGTGGTACTGGTTGTGTGACAAGAGACAGATCACCTCAATTCACAAATGTTTTGTAGAAATTAGTGAGCCCCAAAATATGCGTGGTACTGGTTGTGTGACAAGAGACAGATCACCTCAATTCACAAATGTTTTGTAGAAATTAGTGAGCCCCAAAATACAGCGTGGTACTGGATGTGTGACGAGACACAGATCACCTCAATCACAAATGTTTTGTAGAAATTAGTGAGCCCCAAAATACAGCGTGGTAGGGATGTGTGACGAGACACACACAATCACCTCTTCCCAAAAATTTTTTAGAAATTCGTGACCCCAAAATACTTGCTGGCAGTGACAAGACATAGATCACCTCAATTCCCAAATGTTTTGTAGAAATTAGTGAGCCCCAAAATACAGCGTGGTACTGGATGTGTGACGAGACACAGATCACCTCAATTCCCAAATGTTTTAAAGAAATTAGTGGGCCCCAAAATAATGCATGGTACTGGTTGTGTGACAAGAGACAGATCTCCTCAATTCCCAAATGTTTTGTAGAAATTTGTGACCCCCAAAATACTGCGTGGTACTGGCTGTGTGACAAGACACAGATCACCTCAATTCACAAATGTTTTAAAGAAAGTATTTATACTTGGCTGTAGCCAATTAGGAGCTTCAGGCCAGTGGGAAAATGCATTGTGGTCCATTGTGGTCGAACATGCGGCGAACACTCGGAAATGTTCGGTGTTCGCGATCTCATCGAACAGGCCAAGTTCGTGTCGAACCCCGAACCGTCCGAACCCGAACCGCTCATCCCTACGCACAACCAGGGTCATCCACTGTAAGAGTCTGTGAAAGACCCGGGTTAAACAACGGACAGGCCGCCGAATGAAGAAAATGAAAAACGAATGCTGCAAGGGTAAAAACAACGTTTCAGCACCAAGGAAAGCACCGTCGAATGCAGCCGAAAGCAGAAAAAAGGAAAGAAAACCTTGTCAAACGCTGCAGGAAGGGGGAAAAAAAAGGTGACAGGTGCTGGCAGCACTGCCGATGGCAGCTAGTTTGAAGGAAAGAAGAATAAAAACACAATGTTCGACCAGGAAAAAAATCCCCTTTTTTGTAAAAAAAATACTCAAAAAATTCCAAAAAATCTATGAATATAAAGGCTTTTTACTGCAGATTAAAATAATTCACGTTTGAAAAAATAAAAATGAAAATATATTTTACATTGAATCCTAGGGGTTTCGCCTGTTGAACTGAATCACTTCTCTATGGGGCAATTTCCCTGCCGCGACACCGCAGTTTGACTATGCAGTTCATCTTTTTGTCTTGTAACTTATACCAGATCGTCCAACTTTGTCCTACTAATCCCATTCAAATGGGAAAGATCGCTAGTCTGATGTAGTCACACAAAGTCGTCTGATGGAAGTTGGGAGGCAGTGGACGAGGGTTGAATCTCCGGCATGTTGTGGGGCTGGTTGGACGATGACTGACGATGACGGACAATTGCACGATCGTACAAATAAAGACCTAGTGGACGGCCAGCCTTACTGTGATATGTGTGTTTCCGTTGTGCAAAATATTTCATGGGTGTCATTAGATGTTGGTCTTTCCTTTAGGTCTATTCAAAGAAAGGTGAAAATCAGGAGAATTGACTGGAGAAGTGAAAAGTCTAGGTCAAAATAGTCAAAGCAGAATAATCCCCCCATTTATCTCACTTTCCAAATATTTGGTCTAGATTGTTCTCTTCTCCTGCCAGTTCTCCTGAATTTCACCTTTCTTTGAATAGACCTGTTTGTCTATCAGGGTTATTCAAAGAGAATTGAAAAGTCATCGCACGTTCGGTGACTTTTCGTTCTCTTCAATTCGGTGCGATTCGGTGATCCCATTTCGGCGACCCTGCAGTGTATTCAGCAAGCACCACAGGGTTGTCGTAGTGCAGGGAAAAGCCGCCGAAAACCTGACGAACACTCACCGAAACCCGCAAAAACATCTGGATTAACCCAGCCGAAGATGAGAAACCCGAGCAGCCGCCGATCACAGCGCAGAGCAGCCGCCGGAAAAAGCCGATACCGCAGACGAATGGAGTGAAAAAAATAAATACATTACGCTTGAATGTTTGAAAAGTGAAACGCTGTTTGCAAAGAAACTACAGAACGAAAATGTCTGGAATTTTTATATGAGGTCCAAGGAATGATAATAAAAAGGGCTGTTACAGAAAAAAGAAAAAACTTTAATTTTTTTTAAAAAAAACAGAAAAAATAGCAAAAAAATTCCGAAAAATGCTTAAAATATCCTAGAGAAATCTATATATAAAGAGACTTTTTACTGCAGAATATTATAATAAACGGTTTATTAGATATTGAATTAAAACAGGAATATTTTTAACATTGAAGCCTATGGGAATCGCCTGATAAATCTGTTGAATGAAGCCACCGAATGGCAGGGAATTTCTTCAACTTTTCACTGCTGGTTTGTGTTCTCTGAATAAACGAAGCAGTGCTTCTCTATGGGGATTTCACTGCCCTCGAACAGGCACCGAACAGGCACGTATGTGCAGGCTCTTTGAATAGCCGAATGGCAAGGAAAGGTAACCGAACGCTGAATTTCAGCGTTCGGTTACATTTCTCCAGCAAGTCGGAGCTCTTTGAATAACTCTGTCATTTTTTCCCGTGGTAAATATCAGCGTTTATGCTCTGCGTTTCGTAAATGTGGCCACAATGAAATTCATTGGTTGAACATGCAGAGATTCTCGTGTCCTTGTCCTTGTCAGTAATTAATCTTTATTTTTCATTTAAGCAACCCTTTGCATCGTGAATCACACCCAAATTTCTCTGATTCTTCCACAAACTGAGTCACGTAAGTATTTAGAAACTTCTTCAAAGTTACATATCTTCAATTTTATTTTCAGAGTCGCTGCCAGAAAAAGATAACGTCTTCTTCTCTTTTTATTCCTTATTTCCTCAGAGATTTGTGACAGTCTAGTTGGAGATGATCTTAAGGAATATTACGTTTACCTTGTCACATCTGATGGCCTGTTCTGTATATCTCAATGTGATGTCAATTCTGATGATAAATATTTCCAGTGTTATGAAGGGGGTGACTGTAGAATTCGCGACATTTCAGGACCTGAGTGCTTGTGAGTATAATAGAAATTATTTATTTGGTATGAGGTTGTCCTGCTTTTTGACTCTTGAGATTTTGAGATGTTTCTCATCTACAACCCCCATGATTCCCTGACCATCTATTGCATGGAAAGTATTCTGTGTATTGTAGGCATCAACATCAAGGGGGCCGTGAGTATGTCAGCCCTGATCTAAGCAATCTACTCCCAAAATTAGCTTTGTATCACTATTACAAGGTGATGTTGCTTAATCTTTTTGCTGCAGACGATGTGTGGGGGACGTCCTCATGTGTCACCGCTATATGCAGAGGACATCCCCCACACGTCGTCCCGTCAGCGGGGTTTTCTCCCCATACTTACCTCTCTTCTCAGGGTCCCCCGGTGGTCTACCTTCCTTGAAGTCACACCCTGCTTTTATACCCCCTCCCTTCGACAGGTTCGATGACATCAGTTTTAGGCACACCCTCGGCGGAGCCGGGAGAGAGCCTAAAGGGGAAGGGGGGTCCGATCGGGAGACTGTAGAGCAAAAAGAGAGGCGTCGCTGGAAAGGTCACAGTCTGAACTTTCCAGCAATGCCTCTCTTTAACCCCCTATTTGCCAGTCCGTGATCCGGACTTGATCACTTGATCATTCTTATTTTTCTTAAAAGAAATGGAATTATTTCAGCTCTGTTTTCTTTTTATTACATGATCCTACAGCACTTGTTTAATCACATCATGTGACACAGTTTATAAATACTGTAGATTTACTATACTGATTTTTATAATCAACACATCATGATTCCAGAAAAACGTAAAAAAGATAAAAAAATATTGTTTCTAAATACAAAATCCCTATTTAGTCACGTCAGTGCAGACAGTGTCTTCCCTCCGCATTAATTGTTTTGTGAGTTCATTTACTTTTTAGTACGGCTACTTAAAAGCCCAAACTTTTTGCATTGTGTTGCAGATGTCCGCATCCAGAGACATACATATATACTACTTCTCGCTGTCATGGGAGGATGCTGAAGGCGGGTGTATATGGTGGAGTTGGAGCAGCCATCGCCGTCCTTGCTATCGCCGTCCTAGGTGTGGGATTACTACTGTTCAGAGCAAACAGACAAACGAAAATGTAAGAACTGCTTTAGTGTTTATTAACCGACATGGAGATGAAAAATAACATGAATTAATTTGTTTATTAAGTCGACCAGAAAAATTATAGGTTTTACTGACACCCAGTGTCCCAGCTAGGGTTGCCACCTGGCCACTGTGGCCAGTATTATACTGGCACAGCTGGCATTTGAAGTTAACCAGCCAGTGCTCGTATTTGCTAAACCCCAGAAATGTGCAGGCCATTATTTTTGGCTTTACTGTGATTGACCCCGGCTTCTGGTCACTGCCAAAAAGAATGCATCGAAAATTATAAAAGCTACAATTCATACAAGTGCAATGTGTATGAATCACAGAGCTCCACAGTAATAAAACTCCCACTCATACACACTGCACATTACTGTATCACAGAGCTCCACAGTACAGCATCATTGTTCCCTTTATAATTGAAAAGTAAATAAAAGTGCTGCATTAGGAAAATGAAATTTGAAAACAAAAGAAATTTCAAAAGTATTTATTTTGCTAAATTTTTTATCTTGCTGGTCATGTTTGGTATCATTGCGAAGGCCATGTTCTGGCCTTTCCAATGACACCTTATTTGGCCCTTTAGCCTCTATGTGTCAAGAGACAAAGTGATCCAAAGTAATCCTGCATCACTGGCATTGGTAATAGGCATTCTCTGCCCAGTGGGAGGAAACTCCCATATCTGATGTCATCACACTCAACGGCGATGAAGTCAATGGGCGGGGCTATGTCCCGCAGGTGGAGCTGACATCCAAGACGTTGGCTTCCTACAGGACAAGTCTGCAATTGGCGCCAGGCTGGCGCGAACAGTGGAACATCCACCATGGGCTACAGACGTCCTCCGCATCCTAGCGGAGGAGCATCTGCCCTGCCGCTTGATGCTGGTACTGAGTACAGGCAGAAAAAAATCCTTGGTTAGTGTTAGTGTCTGTTCTGTTCCCACGGTAGCTTTGCAGAAAACAGCAGTGATAACTCCGATAAAGGGGTATATTACATACAGATTCTTTATTTCCAGGCATCCTAAACAAACACTTACAGTGTTGAAAAGATTCATCCGGATTACTCAGTCTGTCCCTTCATACGGTGTGAGAAGAGGGTAACTTCACTCCCATGCTGAGAGAGTGTGAGAAGCTGCTCTTCTGGAGAATTGGAATTCCAAATGGAGGGCTTTCTTCTTACCAGCATGCAAAGCACCTCAGCACCAATCAGACACATAGAACTGGTCACATGTCACAGAACTACATTTCCCTGAAGACATTGCTCTTAAAGGGATAGCTCTTAAACATTATAAAGCTGTCTCTTAAGGAGACAGCAGCCAATACTGACTATTCCCCGCCTGGAATTATAAATTCCACTACTTACTAACTAAACTGTTAACGAAGATAATCAAGGCTATTATCAAACAAACTGCAAACAATAAGTATACACAAAGCATGCAAAGCTTGGAGGTTCAATCTTCCAGCTCGGTCTTCCTCAGCAGCAGGACCAGGTCGGTAATTGGCCTGGTATATAGTTTTTTGGTGAAAGTCTGCTGGTTGCCACCGGACTCCTTTGGCTTCACGATCTGCACTGCAACCTGGCGGACTAATACACATCTTTGCTGGGTAAGACTTGGTGCACAAGTCCCATAGGCCATGAGTTACGGTGCGCTTCCTTATCTTTCAAAAGAACAAGGTCTCCGTCTTCGAGATTTGGTTCTTTGTTCTGCCATTTGCGACGTTCCTGTAGAGTAGGTAAGTACTCTTGCTTCCATCGCTTCCAGAAGGTGTTGGCAAGCCATTGCACTTGTCTCCATTGTTGTCTGTACATGTCCTTGGGAACGAAGTTCCCTACTGGAGCCGGCCAATCACCTGTTTTGTAGGTGAGCAAGGTGGCTGGGGCGAGGATACTTGGATTCTCGGATCTGTAGAAACTGGGCCCAAAGGTCGGGCGTTAATGATGGCTGCTACTTCTGCCATGAGGGTGGTAAGAGTTTCATGGGTCAGCTTATGTACCTTCAACAACATGGAGTCCAGGATTTTACGGGCTATCCCGATCATTCGCTCCCATGATCCTCCATGTGGGATGCGTGGGGAGGATTAAATGTCCATTCACAATCATGAGCCTTTAGGTATTTGTCAATTGCTGAATCCGGGCGAATGCTTTCATCTATCTGCAACTCCTTGCATGCTCCTACAAAGTTTGTTCCGCGGTCGGATCTAAACACCTTGACTGGGCCCCTGTGGGCTTGGAACCTTCTTAGAGCGTTAATAAAGGAGGAGCTGTCCATAGATTCGATGACTTCGATATGGACGGCTCTAATGCTGAGACACGTGAACAGAACGGCCAAACGTTTGCTGTCAGCTTGACCACCTCTGGTCCGTCGGGTACACACTGCCCATGGGCCGAAGACGTCTACTCCTACATTGGTGAAAGGTGGTTCAGTACTAAGACGCTCGATTGGCAGGTCAGCCATCAACTGGTTGCAAGACCCACGTCGCTGCTTACGACAAAGTAGGCACTTGTGCAGGACTGTAGCAATGAGCCTTTTGCCTCCCACGATCCAGAGTTCAGCAGCTCTAACCGCTCCTTCTGTGAAGTGTCTGCCTTGATGGTGGACGGTTTCGTGGTGATGCTGAACTAGCAGGTTTGTCACATGGTGACGAGCGGGAAGTATAATAGGATGTTTCGTCTTTAAATCCAATTCGGCCTTCTCCAGACGTCCCCCTACTCGCAGCATGCCGTGTCTATCAAGGTATGGATTCAGCTTCAGAAGTGGGCTAGATTTTGGGATGGGCTTCTTAGTTTTTGCCCATTCAAATTCCTGAGGGTACGCGTCGTATTGCACCCATCGCAGAATTCCTCTCTGTGCTTGGAGATGGCTTTCCGAAATGCTTATCTGCAGATTCGCTCTGCGACGCAGGAATCGGATGAATGCTGCTACGCCTCGTAAGACAGATCTCCAACGAGAGAAATTCTCAAAGGTAACTGGTACTGGGTTATGATCGAGGGGCAATATTTTGGTTTTCTTGACCATCGTTGAGAAGATGGTGGCTTGGGCCACCGGTTTCTCATCCGCAGGGTTGATTTACTGAGTACCTGAGGTCGGATATCAGCATCTTGATCTGGATTTATAAGTTCATGGTGTTCCGGTCCCGGTAACGTCGAGGTGTCTTGACAGGTCAAGAACTCAGGACCCTTTATCCAGGTTGACTCTGCCAACTGGGAAGCAGGGATGTTCGTGTAGCATGATCCGCTGGGTTCTGGTCTGTTGGCACATGTCGCCACTGCTCAGGTTCTGAAGATTTTCTGATCCTGTCGACTCTATTGCTCACATAGACATAAAAGCGTCTGCTTTGGTTGTGAATGTAGCCCAGCACCACCTTGCTGTCTGTGTAGAAGATGGTGGTTTGTAGCTCAAGGTCTATAGTTTTCTTTATCAGGTCAGCAAGCTCCACGGCCAATACGGCGCCGCACAGTTCTAACCTTGGTACTGTGTGACCTTGTTGTGGTGCTATCTTCGCCTTTCCCATTACGAAACCGATGTGAGTATTGTTCTCCCGGCCTAGACTCTGACGTATCCTACAGCTGCTATTGCCTTAGTCGATGCATCTGAAAAGACGTGCAGTTCTTTTTTCAGTGCAGCTGCGGGTGAAACGGGAACGTATGTGCGCTGAACACTAACGTTTTGGAGACATCTCAGGGAGGCACACCATTTCTCCCATTCTTGCTTCTGGTCTGGTGGAAGTGGCTCATCCCAATCTTTGGTGTTTTGGGATAGCGTACGTAGAAGGAGCCTCCCTTGGATCGTTACAGGTGCGGCAAATCCTAGAGGGTCAAAAAGGCTGTTCACCGTTGACAGAATTCCTCTCCTTGTGAAATTGGACTTCTGGGCTGGAACTCTAAAGGTGAAGGCGTCCTTCTTCAAGTCCCAACATAGACCGAGACTACGTTGGATAAGAGGCATGTCTGTTGTAAAATCTAGGTCCTGTAGCCCCTTGGCATGATCTTCAGGACTGAAGGCTTCAAGCACTTCCTCACTGTTGGACGCGATTTTGTGCAATGTGAGGTTGGCTACTGCTAGCATCTGGCGTGTTCTGTTCAGTAGGTCTATAGCTTCTGCTGGTGTGGCTACAGATTTTAGACCATCATCTACATAGAAATCTCGTTCCACGAATCGTCTGGCATCTGTGCCGTATTTGGTTTCGCCGATGCGAGCGGTGCGTTGCAGGCCGTAGTTGGCAATTGCCGGGGAAGAACCGTTCCCAAAAACGTGCACTCGCATTCTGTACTCCGTTATCTGCTGGTTGCGCTGTTCGTCACTGAACCACAGGAAACGTAGGTAATTGCGGTGGTCTTCTCTGACTAGGAATGAGTAAACATCTGCTGGATGTCGGCCATAAAGGCTACGGCTTCCTTTCTGAAACGAATGAGCACGCCTAGGAGGCTGTTGATGAGATCCGGCCCTGTGAGAAGGGCTTTATTCAGGGAGAAGCCTTGGAATTTTGCACTCGCATCGAAGACTACCCGAATCTGGCCTGGCTTTTGTGGGTGGTACACTCCAAAGAATGGCAGGTACCAGCATTCTTCACCTTCTTCCAGAGGTGGGGCAAGCTCAGCATGTCTGTTCTGGAGCATCTTATCTATGAACGCCACTAGATGATCTCTCATTGGCGGTTTCTTGTTCATGAGTCGTCTCAGACTGAAGAGGCGCGAGAGAGCTTGTTCATGGTTGTTTGGCAGGCGCTGTCTGGGTGTACGGAAGGGTAATGGGGCTACCCAGCTCCCGGAGGCGTCCTGTTGAAGTTCTTTATCCATGAGCTGCAAAAAGTCTTTGTCTTCTATTGACCAGGCCAGGTCATTATCTTCTTTGCTGGTCTCGAACACCGTTGCTCCTAAAACGGGATTGTTTGTTGAAGTCGTGAAGTGCTCGTGACATTGTTTGAAGTGTGATGCTCTCCCATTACTGAGAATGGAGGTTGCGAAAACGTTGACTTGGGTTGGGGCCTGCAGCCGATCGATACAAACTGTTCCTAAGATGGCCCATCCGAGTGCAGACTTGCGGGCAAACGGAGAACCTGCTGGGCCTCTAACCTGGTCATGTTGAAGGAAAGCTTCGGAGGCGTCTAATCCCAACAAGAGAAGGATTTCAGCTTCGGGGTCTAGGGCAGGGAAGAGGCTAGCCATGTGTTTCAGGTGAGGTATATTGCTTGCTACCTCTGGTGTCGCTATCTGGTTGCGATCATCTGGCAAAGCATCCCATTCTAGCAATGGTGGCAGTTTCAGTTTTGCACTTCCATCTAATGATTCTATGCAGAATCCAGTGACTTTCCTCCCCGCCGTGCGCTGGGAACCGGTGCACGTGGAAATAGTGAATGATGTGTCATCGGTTCGGACGTTAAAGAGGTCGAAGAATGCTGACCTGGCTAACGATTGATTGCTTTGTCCGTCCAGCATCACATACATCTTCACAGCTTCTTCAGGGTGTCCGGTTGGGTAGACTTTGGTTAGGTAGATCTCGTGGCATAAGCGAGGGAATGCTGAGCCACCACATACTGTCGTGCAGTTGATACTTGCGGTTGCCTCTCGATGCGCTTCAGTATTGTCCTGTGACTCCTTAGGCAAAGGAGGGGTAGGTGTTGTCCATTGTGTTGGCTCGGAATCTGGATGCAGTGCACCAGGGTGTCTGTCACTACCGCATAGGTGACATTGTACCTTACTTGTGCAAGCTTTGGCCATGTGCTCTGTAGACTCACAACACTTGAAGCAAAGTCTGTACTCCCTGATCAAGGCTTTCTTTCTTCTAGGGGCTTCTTTCCAAAGTTTCTGCACTTGTTCAGAGAGTGCGAGGACTTGTGGAGTGGACAGAAAGGATCTTTATTTTTGCTTAGGGTTTTAGGTAGTGCTCTCTTCGACGGATGCTCATCTGACTTGCTTGTGGATGAGGCAGCGACCTGTGTTTTGTGGACAGACACAATGGTCCTTTCCCTCGCCATTTGTGTTGTTCGCTTGAAGTCGGAGTTATAGTTGGCCCTTTTGGTGGTAGGGAACTCCGTTTCTCTGAAGCTTCGATTTCGAGGATCGTTGCACCGTTTTGTTTGGTAGGCAACAAATTCTTGAAGAGCGGCGAAGGGAGGGTCTCTGTCTAGGTTGCGCTCTCTATAGGCATCTGATAATTCGATCCACTTTTCGATTAGCTGTGTAGGTAATTTTCTAACGATAGGCTTCTGTGTTCTATGCTGGTCGAGACATGTCAGTCCCGTTAGGTTAGGATCTTCTTTGGCTGCTCGCAACTGTGTAAGGAGAATAGAGAAGTCCATAACCTGTGAGGTTCGTTAGTGCGGATGACTGGGAAATCGCTAACACGTTCTAACAACGAGGACTCCGTCAACGTGGATGCACCAAACCGTTGATCGAGCACTTCCCAGGCTTGTTTGAGGGCGATGACTGGGTCACCGAGATGAGATGAATAAATATCCTTCACTACTCGTGTAGATTCTGGTCCTAGCCAAGCCATCAGATGTATGATCTCCTCGATTGGCCGTAACCTCTCGTCACTAACGGTATGTAAGAAGATGTGCTTCCATAGTAAATAGTCTCTGCCTGGCTTGTCAGAAAACTTCTGTGCTCCTCTTGAAGCCAAATCCACCTTCCCTTGTCGAGGTGGGCATTCTGTGTTTCTTTCCCTGGGTGTCGCAAAGTCCATCTGGGCTGTATGGGGCTTGTATTTGGGGGAGATGGTAAGCTGAACCATATGGAATTGGTGAAAGCAGGATCAGGGGTTTCCCGTGGGTCCTGGTAAGCATAGTCCCTAGGATCAGGAGCGGAAGCTAAGGACAGCTGTTCTGTGTCTGCAGAATACTTGTTGATTATTACGTCTTGCCATGACACATGTGATGGTTGTTCCTTTCGCCGCTGGGCAGGTCGATCGTGTTTGATGGGCTTCACGTCCGTCCATGAGTTGCCTTGAGGCTGTGGCTGGAACACTGCTGCCTCTACGTTGAGGTTGTGGCTCGCGGCTACTCTTGTGTCTGCCTGCTGAGTATCCTTCACTAATGCTGATGGAACAATCTGGTTACCTTGTGTCTTGGCTTGTTGGAGTAAATTTTTTAGCTTCTAGGAGGGTTTCGACTTGTACGAATTTGGCGGTGTCAGCATTCTGAATAGTTCGCGAAACTAGTGGTTGAGATTCTCCTCCTTGTCCCTGCCGTAATGAGTTCTGGTTGTTCACGTAGGCTTCGACACGGTTCTGCAAGTTCTCTCCTTCCAGCTGTGTAGGATTGAAGTTGAGGGAAGCATTGGCAGCTTCCGCCCGTAAAGCTGTTGCCCGTACTGCCTTTTTTGCAGCCTCCCGTTTATGCTGAAGATACGTACGGTTGGCTTGAGCTATGGCTTTGGCCACTTCTTCCTCTTGTAATCGCTCTTCATCTGCCACTTGCAGATCTACAGCAGCTTCATCAGCCTCGATTTGTGCTAATATCGCTAGGGCGGCGAGACTCTCTTTACTCGAGGCACGGGACGAACGGCTGTGATGAGAGGATGCTTTGGAAGAATGGTTAGAGCCTGTGATATAAGATTGCTGTGAAACGTTGCTACCTGAGTGAGACCGTGCCGGTTTGGGGTGAAAGGACGAGGCTTTCTTTGAAGCATGAGAAGAGGCCCTGTACGAGCGATGGGATGACTCCGACTCGGCCTTCTCGTTGCTTGTGTCCTTTGCTTGCAGATTTGTCTGAGAGTCATCACAGTTTGAAAGGAAATTCGCATGCTGTATGTTAAACGCCTGGATGCTTTGTAAGTCCGCTTGGAGACTTGGGTCTTCCAACTGTGACTGGATGAAAATGAGGTGGCGTTCGCTATCCTTTGACTTTAGATGCGTCTTCCTCATGCGTTCGTTCTCAATTGTGATGCGACCAGGAGAGAGCTCTCCTTTAGGTTTATTGCAGAGCTCTATTAATTTATCTCGGGAATTAGTGTAGCTTTTGTAATACCTGTCCCACTCAACCATCAGATACGATCGCATTTCCTTGGTGAGCTCCCTATGCGCCCTCGTTTCATATTGTCTCTGAGTTGCCTTTGCATCTTCTGAATTTCGGAGGACACACTCTTCATTTGAGTCGGGGTCGATTAGTAGGCCCAACTCTTTTGGCACGTCACAGCCTTCTGCCATGATTGAGGAGACTCAAGAAATTGCTAAAACACTTTTAGAAATGTCAATGCAGTTCACTATTTGCCCACTTGGGTGCGTTGCGCAAACTGTTGTAGACGTAGGCGCGGTTCGCCTTGCGGTCTCTGGGGAGCGCTGCTGGAGTGCGTTGCAGCTGGCGCTGTTTACCTTGCGGTCTCTGGGGAGCGCTGCTGGAGTGCGTTGCAGCTGGCGCGGTTTACCTTGTGGTCTCTGGGGAGCGCTGCTGGAGTGCGTTGCAGCTGGCGCTGTTTACCTTGTGGTCTCTGGGGAGCGCTGCTGGAGTGCGTTGCAGCTGGCGCGGTTTACCTTGTGGTCTCTGGGGAGCGCTGCTGGAGTGCGTTGCAGCTGGTGCGGTTTACCTTGTGGTCTCTGGGGAGCGCTGCTGGAGTGCGTTGCAGCTGGCGCGGTTTACCTTGTGGTCTCTGGGGAGCGCTGCTGGAGTGCGTTGCAGCTGGCGCTGTTTACCTTGCGGTCTCTGGGGAGCGCTGCTGGAGTGCGTTGCAGCTGGCGCGGTTTACCTTGTGGTCTCTGGGGAGCGCTGCTGGAGTGCGTTGCAGCTGGCGCTGTTTACCTTGTGGTCTCTGGGGAGCGCTGCTGGAGTGCTGCGTTGCAGCTGGCGCGGTTTACCTTGTGGTCTCTGGGGAGCGCTGCTGGAGTGCGTTGCAGCTGGCGCTGTTTACCTTGTGGTCTCTGGGGAGCGCTTGGAGTGCGTTGCAGCTGGCGCTGTTTACCTTGTCTTAATGCTGGCAGTAGTTTGCAGAGGAGTGACCAAAAGACGCTGAGTGTAACTAATGTGAGAGATTACTGGCTAGGGAGTTTTACCCTGGATGAGGTTTGCAGAGCTGGAATTTCCAATTATAGATCTCCTAAGGGCCTTGCCTTGAGTCTCTGTTTTGGGCTTTACCAGGCCTGCACACCTGAGGGTGATTTTCCTTTCCAGTGTATTTTCTCTTTCAACAGTAGTTAAGCTAACAGCTGAATTAATAACTCATTCTGCGCAGACTTTCTTGCCTTTTAAGCCACATGCCATGGAACCTTTACTTTGATATAAACTTCACAAACTTGTTTTCTCATTGCTGAAGTTAAGCTGCCTTTCCATGAGGTGAAAAGAAAGGAGGCGGGCAGCCAGACTGACTCATTTAGCTTTTAAATGCAAAGAAAAATGTCCTTTAGGAGGCTGGCTTTTAGATGCCGCTGCATAAAGTGAAGCCAAACAGTCTTTCATTGTATCAAAGGGTAAACAATCAAATGGAGCTTGGGAATGAATCTATCCAGCCTCTTCTCACTGTTCTTTCCCTGGTAGCTTTGCAGGAAACAGCAGTGATAACTCCGATAAAGGGGTATATTACATACAGATTCTTTATTTCCAGGCATCCTAAACAAACACTTACAGTGTTGAAAAGATTCATCCGGATTACTCAGTCTGTCCCTTCATACGGTGTGAGAAGAGGGTAACTTCACTCCCATGCTGAGAGAGTGTGAGAAGCTGCTCTTCTGGAGAATTGGAATTCCTAATGGAGGGCTTTCTTCTTACCAGCATGCAAAGCACCTCAGCACCAATCAGACACATAGAACTGGTCACATAACTACATTTCCCTGAAGACATTGCTCTTAAAGGGATAGCTCTTAAACATTATAAAGCTGTCTCTTAAGGAGACAGCAGCCAATACTGACTATTCTCAGGCTGCTCTAGTCAGCACAGTGTCGGCATGGAGCCAACACTAGCAGCTGAAAGAGAATGCCAGTGTCAGCTCCATGCCGACATTAGAATTCTAATTACAGCTCAATTTTCACTCGCCCTCTCCCAGTTTCTACTCACAAATTGCGAGAGGGCAAGGGGAAATTTTTAGCCTTGTCCTACACGCACTTTGCATAGGTAAGACGCAGAAACGTCTGCAGTTTGGGAGTCCTGAGCTGACGGGGACAAGCAGCTCATGCCGAGGGATACAAGGTTAGTATCATTAGCTAAAAAGAATAATAATAGGACAGATGAAGTCAGCAAGATCTGCCTTAATATTTAAAGGCAAAAAATGGGCGATTCATTTTCATTAGAAGGTTCCTTCGAAAGATGTTGTTTCAGAACATGTTAAAACTTGTCATAAATTTGTGTGTCGTGTCACCGATTCGTTTTTTCACTGTCTGAATTCTTGCAGAAAGGAGACTTTAGAAAGGGAGCAGCTTGAAAAGTGGTATGAAGGAGATGGTGATGGTGATGACTGGGGTGATCGAGAAGGCTTTAACTCAATAAACTTCAGTGATGAAGATGCTGGTATGTCTGGGATACCGGGAGACAATACGTCAATGGCACGATTGTATTTTAAAATGATATTCATATAATACAACCTTACATACTATTATAGTGACACAAATTGTATTCTGATAATAATTTATTTTATATCTTCCTGGCCACTTCGACTTTTATCTCATTTACTCACAATCATGCAAACTCTACCTATATTTCACAATATCTGGCCCTGCTATATCCTGTATTTTTTTAGAGAGCTGATGTTGGTTTGCTCTTTTTTTACCAACCCTCCACTCTAAGAATCTGGAAGAATCTGATATCAGGAGAGCTACGATCAACTTCCTGCTGCTGCACCACATGTACACATACTCAGAGTTGCTGAGCAGCTCTATTCTAGGGACATCTAGTATGTCCCAGACTGGAGCTACACCGAGTAACCCATTGTGTTCCTTGCTGTGCTGCAGCCATCAGAGGAGTGTTGATGGGCAGCAGAACCCATCCAGAGCGTTCGGGACATAAGTACTTCTGAAAATCGGAAAAGTATAGATTTTGAAAGTCTTACAGATTTCAGAAATCCAGACAAGGATTGCCCAAACTGTACACTGGACAGCCACATCATTAAAATTGTCTGTCTAATAATGTGTCCCTCCCATACTACCAAAACAGCTCTGATGGGTCTAGGCATAACTTTTAAAAGACCACTGGAGAACTCCAAATAAGTACAAAATCAGAGGTCTGGGCTTCCAAGCATAACTGTAAACAGGGGCTATTTATTGAGACATCAGTCACCCAACATTTCGGATCCATCAAGAAACCTTTGCAAAGTACAGACAAACCCACCATAAACTACCTTATATATCCAACATCATTAAAACAATGAGTCATAATTAAACACACATATACTTACAATATAATGAACATGGGTCCTGGAGGAGCATCTCTGGACTGATACTCCCCATCGAGAATGCGTTAGTACACTAATTATGGTCTACAAACGCTCATGTGCCGGGCAGTGCCCAGTTCTTTCATCCAGAAAGCCTCTTGACGTGGGCGCATTTGACTATAGTCACCGCCTCAGGGAGGGAACAGTATGTGGTCAATGGCCATGACCATGAGTATACCATGAGTAGAATGTATTGTGTTTATGTTCTGTGTGTCGTTTCAGAGTTATTCTTGTTTCATCCCGAAGCTTTTATATTGTAAAATATCGTTGTTCCGAACATCGGAAAGGGACGAATACATCTGATGGTTCCAAAATTCCGACATAGAAACATAGAAACATAGAAAAATGTCGGCAGATAAGAACCTTTCAGCCCATCTAGTCTGCCCAATTACATGGATACTTTACCTGGATTTATCTTTTGTTTAGGATAGCCTTATGCCTATCCCATGCCTGCTTAAATTCAATTACTGTTTTAGCCTCTACTTGACCTCGGACTTGGTCCGATATCAAAATATCAGAAGTTTATGATATTCCAAATTGGCTGATTCTGATTATTTCAGAATCCGAAAATTTTGAATTCATAATTATCATAAACATTAAGAACTGATTTTTTTGCCTCTGCACATTTCTACCAATTGTCTCACCGTGTCTTCAAGGTGCTCAGTGTTGCTTTGCTTTTTTTTCACTTCTTTTCTCAGCAGACGGTGTCAAGAATGACTCTGGTAAGGAAAACTTTAAACCATCACTGGAAAACATTGACACAACGATTCAGGTAATGATGACAAAAACCCCTTAATGTCTTCATTTGGTAAATTTCTTTAGAATAGTATGTGCTAAACTCTGATACTTTGGGTTGGTCTGATGTAGTGATGGACTCATACAATGTACAACCACCAATATTTTTTCTCTTTTTTCCTAAATTAATTTTGTTAAATTTAACTCATTATGCTGGAGCTTTGCCGGGAGGCAGGTGGGCTTAAATGCCACTGGGCAGCATAACGCGTCACACTGCTTTCTGTCACTCCTACGGCGTGCCTCCTTTCCCTGCAGGGCAATCAACAGCATTGGCTACAAGGATAATGATGGGAATCAGGCAGTCCCGCTGCAACCAATGATGCTGATCGGCTGCTAGGAAGGGAGGTTGGCGCGAGGACAGCAAAGTCTGTCACACGGTGTTAAGGGTTAAAATTCCTATATGCTTTGTAGTCAGTGTGAAAAAAAAGATGTTTGTGAGGGTCCTGAGGACGAGCAGCTGCACTAGTGGCCTGCTCTATGGTGGGGCCCGCTCAGATCTCACAGGGTTTTTGCTCGATTGGGCCATTACAGGGATGAATGCTCCATATGTAAATCAGCTGCTCTCACCCAAAAAGGGTGGCCAGTACTGATTGCCAAGGATGTCATCCCTGCACGAGAGGTGCAGTAACCCCCGATGATCGTTTTGGCCTTGTTAGGCCTCGTCAGGAGGGTATAGCTGACACCCCTCTAGGCACATCAAGCAAGGGGTAGGGTCCACATCTGCATTGCCCTGTATACAATATGCTTTGTAGTCAGTGTGTATATTGCGTTGAATTCTTAGAAGTCACAACTCTTTGAGCTTCAACCTTTTTCTGTCACAAAGTGATAGAGAACATTATGGTATGTCTCAGTATCTCTGAATAGGTTAACCATTGCTTCTCTATGGCGGGTTCATGCTGCCAAACAGGCACCATATTTTTCTGGTAATTCACCAATATTTGGCGAACGGCCTGCTTTATGAATAGCCGAATGGCCAAGAAATTGCATTATATGGGGAAATTCACTGTTCGGTGCAATTTCGGAGCCAATTAGGCTCTTTTTGTAAAACCTGATAGAATCACAAAACATTATCTTTTCTACTATGGTGAGGTGACGCTTGCTTGGGGAAGGTTTTATCTAAGGTACACAAACCTCTATATAATGGATTACAGCGATTACTCGTTTCTTATTTAAACACTTTTTTTCCTTTTCTCTCTTTAGACCAACATCATCTTTTTTTTTATTTATTTCAGGTGAAGATACAAAGACCAGTCCTTTCTTCTGCCTGATCGGGGCAGTATGTAACCCTTTCCTATAGCACCTCAACACCTTAAATGCAAGATTTTATCAACCTGATGCATCCACATGTATACCGATAGATAAACATCTAAATAATATGATCATCCCACTATATGAAAAGTCAGGACTTTTCCAAGTCTGAATGCATGGTAACCTCTGTATAGTCATATGTGTATATTATATTTTTCTTGGTGTGATTTTTGAGTCAAAGCAAGGCATCTTCCCATTAAACATGTGCATTCGTTTTAGTACTAAAACGATTTAGTCCGAATTTTGGGATAATTTAGTTTTCGTATGACTCAAGAGATACGAAACTGCTCAGTACAAAAAACGAAAGAAACTAAAATAAAATTCACTACATTTTAGTTTTAGTCCTTAAGTGATATTACATTGAGTGAAGGAGACCAGCAATGAAGAGTGCAACATCCGAAGTTCTGCACCCTCCACATGCCAATGCAGTAGGATGTTCTATACAGAGAGGGGCATTAATTAATGCAGGAGGATGTTCTATACATTATACAGAGAGGGGTATTAATGCAGGAGGATGTTATATACATTATACAGAGAAAGGTATAAATTGAGGAGGATGTTCTATACAGAGAGGGACATTAATTAATTCAGGAGGATGTTCTATACATTATACAGAGAGGGGTATTAATGCAGGAGGATGTTATATACATTATACAGAGAAAGGTATAAATTGAGGAGGATGTTCTATACAGAGAGGGGCATTAATTAATTCAGGAGGATGTTCTATACATTATACAGAGAGGGGTATTAATTAATGCAGGTGGATGTTGTATACATTATACAGAGAGGGGTATTAATTAATGCAGGAGGATGTTATAAACATTATACATAGAGGAGCCTTTTTTTTAGCCCTTTAAATCCAGTGGCTGAGAGCGCTGAGATCGGCTGCTTGTTATATTCTCTCTCAGTACAATGTATCAGGCTCAGCTGTTACAGTAACGGACTGCTGCTCATCACAGTGCTCAGAGTTTCAGTAAAACAAGAAGATAATATTGTTCTAACCTCCTATATATAAAAATATTATTTACTAGCTTTACTGAAACTCTGAGCGCTGTGATGAGCACGCAGCAGTCAATTACCGTAACAGCTTTGCCTGACACGGGGCAGTATTACAATGTTGGTGCTAACTTAACCAGAGCTGTTGTAAACTGAAAACCTCCATAGGCTATAATGGCTCTGGGAAGTTTACAACAGCTCTGGTTAAGTTAGCACCAACTATGTAATATGGCCCACATTGTGCTGAGAATGAGAGATACTGTAACAAGCAGCGATCTCAGCCCTCTGAGGAGCCACCACTACAATGGCAATTGTATCCGCTGGTTTTCGGATGAATGAAATTAGTTTTATACTAAAGAACTGAAAACGAATTTCTTTAGCAACTAAATAAATTGCATTTTAGGACTAATCCATTAGTTCAAAATTAAATTTTGTGCTGTGCACATGTCTACTTCCCATTGGATACTGCAGTTGAGAGCTGATACACCTCCACATTTTGAAATTTCACATCATCTATAGAATGAAATCTAACAGACACTGGTAGGTTACTAAAATGAAAATCTGAGAGGATGCAGCTCTGAATGGAGAAGAAAAGTGTCCTGATTCTACCAATGTAAATTCTATGTCATCTACCTCAAGGACATTTATTAACAGGAAATATCTAACCCAGCATGGGACAGCTGACTATTTTTATCTCTCCCTTTTTTTTTGGTCCTGATTGAGGTCCTTTGTGGATCCAAGTTGGAATATTAGACTCTTTTTTCTAGGTTTTCTTCATATCTCTCTATTGGGCTTCACAAAGGAGATTTTCCATATTCATCATTCTTTAAATTACAAAATTCTAAATGCATGGCAATGCTTTATGGGACAAACAGCAGGACTTGGAGCCTGGACACATGACTGAACTTGGAGACTGAACACATGGTAGTGCATAGATTCTGGACACATTGCAGGGCTTGTAGATTGGACGCAAGGCTTGGTAACTGGACACATGGCAGTGCTTGGAGACTGGACACGTGGCAGTGCTTGGAGACTGAACACGTTCCTGGCTTGGAGACTGGACACGTGCATGGGATTGGAGATTGGACACATGGCAGGGCCTGGAGACTGGACACAAGGCAGGGCCTGGAGACTGGACACATGGCAGGGCTTGGAGACTAGACACGTGCCTGGCTTGGAGACTGGACACGTGCCTGGCTTGGAGACTGGACACGTGCCTGGCTTGGAGACTGGACACGTGCCTGGCTTGGAGACTGGACACGTGCCTGGCTTGGAGACTGGACACGTGCCTGGCTTGGAGACTGGACACGTGCATGGGATTGGAGATTGGACACATGGCAGGGCCTGGAGACTGGACACAAGGCAGGGCCTGGAGACTGGACACATGGCAGGGCTTGGAGACTAGACACGTGCCTGGCTTGGAGACTGGACACGTGCCTGGCTTGGAGACTGAACACGTTCCTGGCTTGGAGACTGGACACGTGCATGGGATTGGAGATTGGACACATGGCAGGGCCTGGAGACTGGACACAAGGCAGGGCCTGGAGACTGGACACATGGCAGGGCTTGGAGACTAGACACGTGCCTGGCTTGGAGACTGGACACGTGCCTGGCTTGGAGACTGGACACGTGCCTGGCTTGGAGACTGGACACGTGCCTGGCTTGGAGACTGGACACGTGCCTGGCTTGGAGACTGGACACGTGCCTGGCTTGGAGACTGGACACGTGCATGGGATTGGAGACTGGACACCTGGCAGGGCCTGTAGACTGGACACAAGGCAGGGCCTGGAGATTGGAAACATTGCTGGGCTTGTAGACTGGACACAGGGCAGGGCTTGGTAACAGAACACATGACAGGGCTGGAGACTGGACACATGGCAGTGCTTGGAGACTGGACACATGGCAGTGCTTGAAGACTGGACAAATGGCAGGGCTTGGAGATGGGACACATGGCAGCGCTTGGAGATGGGACACATGGCAGCGCTTGGAGATGGGACACATGGCAGGGCTTTTAGATAGGACACATGGAAGCGCTTGCAGACTGGACACAGGGCAGGGCTTGGAGACTGGACACACAGCAGCACTTGAAAAGTGGACACATGGTAGGGCTTAACCATGATATATAGGTATTAAGCCTGGATCATACAAAGGGATGAGAAGCCACACCTGGCTCATCCAGGAACCAGAAATAAAATGGGAAGCAATTATCTACCATTGAGAAAGGGGTGAGGCTGGACAATAGATCTATAGGTAATTCATACTGAGGACATTCAAGAGGACATAGTCTTAGATTAGAGGGGCAAAGGTTTAAAAGTAACATCAGGAAGCATTATTTTACTGAGAGGGTGGTGGATACATGGAACAGTCTTCCAGTAGAAGTGGTAGAGGCCAAAACAGTAATTGAATTTAAGCAGGCATGGGATAGGCATAAAGCTATCCTAAACAAAAGATAAATCCAGGTAAAGTATCCATGTAATTGGGCAGACTAGATGGGCCGAAAGGTTCTTATCTGCCGACATTTTTCTATGTTTCTATCTATACTGGGCTGCTGGACTCAACAACTATATCCTGGGCTGCATGACACACTGCAAACAAGGGAAGTGGGTTAGTGAAGTATTGGAGTCATGCCAGAAAGGGGCGAACTGCTAATATGTGCTGATAGGAGCATGACACATCATTTCACATTTGCTTTGTGTTTAGTTGTTACATCCTTGAATCCTGCTTTTCCCCCATATATTGTCTTTGTTATTCATGTCTCTGGTACTTCTGTCACCATATTCACATTAATTTGATTTATACACTGCTACTTTTATATTGTGTTAAACCATAAAAACAAGTTGTGATGATTGTCAATGTCTATTCAAATAAACCGTTTTTTAACATAAATTGCATAAAGGTTGATAACATGTACAGTATGTCTTATCTTGAGAAAAAAATGCAAGCAAACACAATAAAAATATTGTCTTTCGGGACAATGGTTTCATGCTATAGGATTGGCTAACTACTGCTTTAAAAGCTTCCCCAATTTCTGATCTTAATTAGAATGTAGCACTGATAATCATAAACTGTTATCTGATCAAATCCGAATAAAATAGAACAATGTTTAAAAATGATGATATATAAACTGAAATCGTTATACTCGCTAATTACTAGTATGTAAATGGGATAATATGATTGTCAGCAGAATAAATGCCAATTTTATCAAATATGCATGTGTATTAGAGGTATTTCACGTCTATAGAAAATGACTATAAAATGCACCATTGAGTTACCAGATAAGATACTGTAAATGAGCTCCTGGAAAAAAAGGGAAAGCCACTTAAAGTTTGGAAAAATATATATTAATTAGCGATAGGTACATTAAACACACTCATTATTTCACCAATATGTTTTATTTTCTCTGGGAATTGCATTCCACATTTTGGCTTGCCATGCACTGATCAACTAAAATGTATCTACGCATATAGGAGAATGGGCAGACTAGTTTCAGATGATAGAAAGGCAACGGTAACTCAAATAACCACTAGTTACAACCAAGGTATGCAGAATACCATCTCTGAATGCACAACACATCCAATCTTGAAGCAGATGGGCTACAGCAGCAGCAGCAGCAGAACACACCAGGTGCCACTCCTGCCAGCTAAGAACAAGAAACTGAGGCTACAATTCGCACAGGCTTACCAAAATAGGACAATAGAAAATTGGAAAAACGTTGCCTGGTCTGATGAGTCTTGATTTCAGCTGTGACATTCAGATGGTAGGGTCAGAATTTGGCGCCAACAACATGAAAGCCTGGATCCATCCTGCCTTGTATCAACAGTTCAGGCTGGTGGTGGAGGTGTAATGGTGTAGGGGATACTTTCTTGGCACACTACGGCATAACTGAGTGTTGTTGCTGACCATGTGCATGCCTTTATGAACACAGAGTGTCCGTCTTCTAATGTCTACTTCCAGTAGGATAATACACCATGTCACAAAGCTCAAATCATCTCAAACTGGTTTCTTGAATATGACAAGGAGTTCACTGCTCTTCCAATGGTCTCCACAGTCACCAAATCTCAATCCAGTAGAGCACCTTTGTGATGTGGTGGAATGAGAGATTCACTTTATGAATGTGCAGCTGACAAATCTGCAGCAACTGCTTGATGTTATCATGTCAATATGGGTCAAAATCTCTGAGGAATGTTTCCAATACCTTGTGGAATCTATGCTATGAAGAATTAAGGCAGTTCTGAAGGCAAAAGGGGGTCCAAACCGGTACTAGCAAGGTGTACCTAATAAAGTGGGCCATGAGTGTATGTCCTTTTCTTTTGCTTACCTGCAGACATGTGCAGAGCCAAAATAGTTGTTTGATTTGGAATACTTAAAAATATTTTCTTTTTTTGAATTCCATAATAATTGGAAATAGCCAATTCGGATTTTGGTCTGAATTAGATGTAAATTCAGCTGTTTCCAATATACAGGTCCGAGATGTAGTTAAGGTTGGGGTTTCTGTTTGTTTTATGATTAAAGCTAGGGTTAGGAATAGCATTAAGATTAGGGTTACTATTGGCCTTAATTTTAGAATAAGGGTTACTATTAAGGTAAAAGTTTCTGCTTGTTTTGTAATTAGAGTTATGTTTACAGTTATGATTAGGGTTACAGTTATCATTAGTGTTATGGCTTCTGCTTGTTTTTTAATTAGGGTTAGGATTACAGTTAGCGGTATAGTTACGGTGTGTTTTTGATCTGGATTAGGGTTAATCTTCCTGCCTGTATTACGGTTGGGCTAAGGTTACTGTTACGGTTTCAGGCTCTACTTGTCTTTTGGTTAAGGTTACAGTTTTTGTTTGTCTTTTGATTAAGGTTAAGTTATGGTAACTGTTTCTGCTTGTTTTTTGACTAGAGACAAAGCTTCAGTTACCCTTAGTAATACAGTTTCTCCTTGTGTTTTTTTTAAATTAGAGAAATATTTTTTTATTATATATCTATCTACAGAGCCACCCTGCGGGTTCCTGGCCAAATGTAAATTTAGGGGACCCCCTCTCCCCATTTATACAGGATCACCTACAGTCACATACAGGATCACATACAAATAAGGAGATCACATACATCCACTTACATATTCACTTCAACTGTTAAAAACAAATAGACATAATTTAGGGCATGCTCGACACACGATTCACCGTAATGACATACGGCTTCCTCAAGGACATAGAAACATAGAAAAATGTCGGCAGATAAGAACCTTTCGGCCCATCTAGTCTGCCCAATTACATGGATACTTTACCTGGATTTATTTATTTATTTATTTATTTATAAAGGATTTTACCAGGAAGGATACATTGAGATTTCTCTCGTTTTCAAGTATATATTTATCTTTTGTTTAGGATAGCCTTATGCCTATCCCATGCTTTCTTAAATTCAATTACTGTTTTGGCCTTTACCACTTCTACTGGAAGACTGTTCCATGTATCCACCACCCTCTCAGTAAAATAATGCTTCCTGATGTTACTTTTAAACCTTTGCCCCTCTAATCTAAGACTATGTCCTCTTGTTTTGCTACTTTGTTTCCGTTTAAATATACTCCCTTCCTCTACCTTGTGGATTCCCTTTACGTATTTAAATGTTTCTATCATATCTCCTCTGTCTCGTCTTTTTTCCAAGCTGTACATGTTAAGATCATTAAGCCTTTCCTGGTAACTTTTCTCCTTCAAGCCGTACACCATTTTAGTAGCCCTTCTCTGAACTCTCTCTAAGATGTCTATATCCTTCTGGAGATACGGTCTCCAGTACTGCACACAGTACTCCAAGTGAGGTCTCACCAGTGCTCTGTACAGTGGCATGAGCACTTCCCTTTTCCTACTGCATGACTACATGACACACGACTTCCTATATATTGCTTTAGCCATTGCTGTAGTTGCACATTCTGGAGTCTGTTAGAAGCCTATTTTTAGGGGCAGATTAGAAATCAATACAGATTCCAGGGTCTTTTCAGAGATGTATTAGGCATTATACTGTACATGTATTGCCTTGCTATATGAAGCCTATCTGGGTGGCCTCTCTATTCAATATTTTTTGATTGTCTGTGAGAGACTCTGTTTGCTTCACTGTCGATGGTTTATTTGTAACTATATACAGCATCTTCATTGTGTTACAGCTTGTCTCTATATACCAGCCACACATACCTCCTATTACACTGACTCCACGTTTATCCATTTGATTGTTTACATCTACCTGGAGCCCAACTTGATCCATTTATAGGGATAGCCTAGGAAATATATTAGATCCAGGGTATTACAGTGGTCTCTTTGTATCGTGTGGTATTACACACACACTGGTACTTTATTGTGTGCTACACTGCCCTACTTACAGTAGTGGTGGTACCTGTTTTATCCCCAGCTGTATCTACACACTGACATACAACGCTACTGTGAAGAAAGCTTCATACCTGTAGTTCGTTTGTTTTCATATACACCACCTATTTCTGAGTTTTTTCTACTCAATATCATTATGTAAATTGTGTACATTGTTCTCTTTATTTTTTTGTTGTTTTTTTCCTATATATCTTGTGCATTTAATTTCACTTTAATAAATATATTATATTTTATCCATTGGGGTACCCATACCTTGGTTAGGAGGGTTTTTCCTGCCTTACCTTAAGTCGCCTACTGATGACTGGTTCGGACGCAGGGAGACAATAAATACTCAAAAAATACGCAAACACATAACTGTGGAATAATATATATATTTATTATATATAGGCCACAGCTAAAAACTCCACACAATAACCCACCACCATGACATAACCATTCCCATAACAAAACTAAAATAATAACCCAGTGCTGAAAGAGGACTCCCCACAACCACCACACACCTCCAAACCAACCAACCACCAAAAAACTTCCCAACTCCCAACCATCTGACCAAAGTTATCCTAATTAAAAAGGAACCCCTAGCCAGCACTGCCTACAAGCCCCCGCCACGAGCTCCTCACATAACCCCTTATGGGAGAGCTCCCCCACCAAGAAAAAACAGGGCTTGTTCAATCCCTTCTTTGAGTCCCAGGATGAACAGATCCTTGCCCACATCCATCAGGTGAATGCCATCCTCCATAAAAAAACACTTTGCCTCCTCCTCTTCAAAAGGTAGATGTCACACCACACCATCCATCCGCTTCACAAACCTTTGCATGCAGCGATTCAGCTTGATCCGGCAAAGCCGCACCACCTCCTCATTCTCAACTTGCTCCCACACCATCCTTGGCATCACCTCGGACCACACCACCACTGTCCATGGCGACCACACCCTCAACTGCAGCAGGTCTTCCTGCATCTGCTCCAGCAGCATACAAAGAGGGACCACATCCAAATCGTTCCTTCCCATGTGAACCACCAGCACATGGGGAACTTCACCGTGCCTAAGGGCACCCAAAACCGTTGGCTTAAACTCCTCCCATAGGAGTCCACTGATTCCGATCCACCGTACCCATGTTGCCGACCCAAGCAGACCCATCTGTACTCCAGAGGATCGCACCAACTCCCTTCTTCTTGCCCAAAAAATCAGCGAGTCTCCAATGATCCACACCACTCTTGGAGGTTCTGCAAAAACAAAAACAAATTTCCAACATCTCCACCACACAAAATAATTTAAAAGAAAAAACTCCCCACCAAACCACCACACATCCCACCAAATAAACCATGACCATACCTGTAAAGAAAAACATAACATAAACAAACACCATACTGCTCGCCTCCAAATACTCCAAAGCCCACACTCCTCCCCAAACAACCAACAAATTTACAAAGATAAAATAGAATAAATATATATATTCCGTATAAAAGGTATAATTCATATTTCATGTATAAGTTTGATATTTTTCAGATTTCAAAATTTCTCTTTTTCCTTTTTTTTTGTCTTTTTTTTAAATTGAAAAACATAACATAACAGATCATACAGCAAACTGTTCTCCACATTACCTCCCAGCCTTGACAAATGTTTACAAAATTCATGACACCAAACCAGGATGAAAGTAAGACTTAAAAGCCCTTGAGTTCCATCTTCCCAATTCTTGAATTTCCGTTGCCGACAAACCCAACATTGAGGCTTCCGTTGCTGCCCCAATACGAAAAGAGTGAGAACCAAATTCCTTCGGATTTCTCCCTAAACTCAACAAACCCTTCTTAAAAATGGAAACAAACTGATACCTTGATAAAGCCGACCCGTCCACGTGACATAAAAAGGCCACACCAGACTCCACCCGTACCTCCAAAAAATTTTTAACGTTCTTCACTGTACAAACCACACAGTTATCCACACTGAATAAACCAACTCTACGCCCCCTACCCAACTGATCCATCTTGGAGTTAGCAACTCAAATAACCAGATCATTAACTCCCAACCAAACCGCATAAGCTCCCAAACCACCACCTCCTCTCCTAGAATTACACACCAGCTCTGAATGAGGTATGCCCTGAGCAGACTTTCTCCATCCAAACCACCCACAGAAACGTACCTGAACCACTCAGCCAAAGCGTCCCAATCCCTCCATACTTGCGAGTAGGCCTTCCAAGAGGAGTCAAACAAAGAACCTCTCACCCATCTTCCAAAAATTCCAAGCCTAGCTGCCAAAGGCCCTCCGGACAAGGGGTGCCCACCTCCTCTGCCAACGGAGCCAGGGAACGAAACTTGTCCCACTGAAAATGAGACAAAGCCATCCACCACTGAGTTAAGGCGACCCGGAACATGCCTTGCCTGCATAAAACATTAAACTTAAGACACATCAACGCAAATCTCTTCAGCAATCTGATGACTGGCAATGATGAAGCCGACAAAGAATTATCCGCTGAAACAACCGTCATGTTGTCAGAATGAAACAGAATCCTTCTCCCCTCCAGAGCACCTCCCGACAGCTCCAAGGCCACCATTAATGGAAACAACTCCAAAAAAGCCAAATTCCGACACCAAGGAAGATGCCAACCAACTATCAGGCCAACGAGAAGCACACCAACATCCCCCAAAATATACCCCAAAACCAACACCTCCCGTGGCGTTCGTGAAAAATTCCAGTTCCTTCGCCAAAACCTTTTTCGAAGGGAATAAGGCCACCCCATTAAACACCACCAAAAAGATTTCCACACTTCCAAATCTTCCTTCATGGCACCAGATATTCTAGCAAAGTGATGACCTTCCGAATACCCCGTGTCGCCAAAGCAAATCCACATAAAAAGACTCTTCCAACTGGAATGACCCTGCACGCAAACTCAAAACGACCAATCAGCGATTGCAGCTCTCTCAACTGTAATTTTTCCGACCGACTTCTACTTGCCTCCTTCCTCACCACTTTTTTAACAGGTAAACGACACCCTTTACTGAATCAATCTCAATTCCCAAGAAAGTGATAACCGACTCTGGACCTTCCGTTTTATAAGAAGCCAAAGGAACACCAAATCGGTGTGCCACCCACTGAAAAGACCGAAGAATGTGCAGACACTCTCCTGTCCCTTCCCTTCCCACGCACAAAAAATCATCCAGATAATGAGTCAGTTTATCCGACCCTGCCACTTCACGGCCCACCCATTCCAAAAATGTACTGAAACACTCAAAAAAGGAACAGGAAATGGAACAACCCATAGGCAAACATAAATCCACATAAAATTCGCCTTCAAACCAAAATCCCAGAAGATGATGACACAAAGGATGAATAGGTAATAGCCAAAAAGCCGACTCGATATCCACCTTAGCCATTAAAGCCCCCGGTCCTGCATCACGTACCAAACTGACCGCAGAATCAAATGACACGTATGACACCGAGGCCAACTCCTCACCAATATCATCATTCACCGATCCCCCCCATGGAAAGGATAAATGATGAATCAAATGAAACTCTCCTGCCTTCCGCTTCGGCACAACCCCCAAAGGGGATATCCTCAAATCCCGCACCGGAGGAGACGAGAATGGACCTGCCATCCTACCAGCCCCAATCTCCTAAAACACCTTCTCCCGAACTGCCTCCGGATACACTCTAGCCGACTTCAAATTTCTTAACTTGCCACCCCCTGGCCTTACCACAAAAGGAATCCGAAAACCAACACCAAAACCATCTCGTAAAAACTCTGCATCTCTATGTCTTCCGTAAAGCCTTAGCCACGTAACATCGAGTCGAGTTTCACTGGGAAGCTC